>MJUU01013125.1:109811-140732 GCA_002080025.1 Modiolus philippinarum | reverse complement strand
AAACACTGAAAATATTTGAAAAGTTTTTCTCTAATTTCTGTCCTGTTTCGTGTAGTTAAATTTTCAAATATTTTAAACGCTCGGCAAGCCTGGCGTTTAAAAATTTGAAAATTTAACTATCTCTAGTGTAGAAATATCGTTTCTGACTCGATCCGATTGTGGATTCTATATATCACTATTCTATTATTTTTTTTAGGTTGATGCCAATTTCTTTACTGGTACTAACAGGATGTTAACAGTACTGTTATATGTAAGTGTTTAACCCTACCGCTAGCTCTTGCTAGTGCCGGTACCAAGTCCGGCTATCCCGAGTTCCTATCGTTGTCCATGTTTGTCTTTTGTCATTTGATTGTTTTTCTCGTGCGGTTCCCTGGTGGATTGGGGCATGTGATTGTGGTTTACGGCCATTGTTGGTGTTTCCTGTTATCTTTCTTATATTAATAGTAATAATAAGACATGCCGAATTTAGTGACGAAATTGAGGATTATGACAACTTTTGTCTCATATGAAGGCCTCATACGTCATAGTGACTTCAAGAAGAAGAAAAGCGTTGTTTTTTTTATAATTGTTTTATTTTTCAGAACAACAAATAGATAAACAAAGAAAGCTCACAGATAATTACATGTACAACTCATATACAAAACACCAAAAAAAGAGTTACATAAGGGATATTGACAATTGATATTGATTTAACGAACTTTTCCAAAAAGGAAAAGAAAAAAAAATATAATATTAATAATAAATGACCTATTAGGATGAGACATATGAGACTTAAGTTGTCGAAATGCGCATATGCAGAAAATAAATGAACAGTAACTTCGGTATTTTGTTATCTATTAACCACTGAGTACTGCTTCCAAAAATTCCAATTTTTTCTTAACTAAAACTCTTTGTGAAGGGTTCATATAGTATGTTGCTAATTTTTCAATAGCAACAGAAAATTTTAAGAATTCCAGTCCCCCTAGAAAAGAAAGATCCGTACCCTTGCATCTGCACATATAAATATAATATTTTTATATCAGACAAACATTGTTTAACATGGCATTTTGAGGATTTTCATCTGAAACTCTAAAATGACAGTCTGCGCATTTGCAGAAATATCAATCCCTATAGTTTTCAATAAATTCTATAATGAAATCCATAAGTTTTTAACTCCATTGCATTCCCAAAAGATATGAGTTAGTGTTTCTTTTGTTTCAAATCAAAAGGAGCACAACTCAGTCTCTTTCAGATTGCACTTTTACAAAAAGGAATTTGTTGGAAGAATTATATGTAATAACTTAAACTGGAGAGCCTGAAGCTTAGAATCTTTTGTTACTGAAAAGGAATTAGAAACAAATAATCCCAACATTCTTGGTTCATTTTCCCATTATTCCTGGATATTTAAAGAATTTTCTTTAATATTCTTAATATATAATGAATAAAAATATTATTACATAATTTATATTCCCCCTAAATTTTTGGTATAAATTTACATTTAACAATTTTTCCTCCCTCTAATTTTTTTTTCTTCCAAGAACTTTGGATAGCAGTAAATATACTGTTATACTGCATGAAATTATTCTGAAGATGAAATTTAATTTTTTATTCCTCCCGTGAATAAAATTTATAATCTTCTACTACAATAACCTTAATGAAAAATATGTTATTTTCACACCATGAAGGGTAAAAAGACATTTCCATTGATTTTTTAAATTGTTGTTTAGCCATATGGGTTGACTCAGGATATCAACAGCCTCTGTACAGTTGATTTGTTGTTTAAGTTTAGGGAAGTTTACAAGGATATCCCTCCAGAAAAGATTTAATTTTCTTGCCAGGATATCTTATCCTTCCTTATTATAATATAATAGAAAAGCGTTGTTGGATTTGTTTATTCTTACCACGTTTTTGTAGGTATTTTGTCACATGTACATTTACTCCACATCTTTTTGTCCTCATACTCAAAGTCAAGAATATTAAAATCGAAAACCGAATCCAAAAGTTTATAAAAACAACAGTTTCTTGCTAGTAGCGAAATACTAACCGCTAGGCTGACAGTAACTTCGGATCATTATCATCATCATTATCATCAGTATAATAATAAGGATGCATGTCAAACCAATGCTGCTGAGATTGGCTTTTCTATTTAGATTATAGTTCCATTTTTTACTTTTATCAGCTATTTCATATTTTTCGGTTTAAGGACTTCCAAAGTTTTTACATTGAAGAAACATAAGTTGTCGAAATGGCAATATACAAAAACTGAATTCACAGTTACTTCGGTGTTATGTTATTTACGACATTTTGAATAAATAGCAAGGCGTGTAGGGCCCAACTATATTTCAAAGCGAATTAAAGCCATACCTTATATGAAATATCATTGGTGTTATGTTAATAAACAAAGCATTTAGTAAAATAATTTTTTATCTTTTTATTTAGTTGAGTGATGTTGAAGTTGGTGGCTCTACTGTATTCCCGAATTTGAATATAGCTATATCTCCAGTAAAGGTATGTTGAATCTTCTGTTTTCCCGACTTTGATTATAGCCATTTACCGGGTAATTTGTGAAAATTTCCTTTGATCTACAGAGACTGATATCCTCAGTATCACCGAACTGGACACTATTGCGAAATTATCGGGCCAGTTTGAAGGCGTCGCGTACGGGTTGCAATGCTGATGTCATGTTTTGGTACTATTTCTAGTGTTCATACGCGTTATACGTTCACTGAGGAGGGCATATTAATTAAAGCAATAAACAATTGAATGTTGTGTCAAAAAAGAAATTTCAGATTAATTCAATTTATTATAGATTTCTATTTATTATTTTGTGAATTACCGAAAAAAAATATAGGATATTTTGTTTTTAATACGGAATTTATCACGGCGTAACGCATCAAGCTCGCCCTAACGGGCTTACTTTGATACTGGCCTTGATGAAGTCCTTTTCAAATACAAAATGTCCTGTATTCGTTATATCTCCAGTAAAGGTATGTTCAATCTACTGCACTCCCCAATGTGAATATAGCCGTACCTCCGGTAAAGGTATGTTGGTTCTACTGTATTTTCTCCTTTTAATTTAGCCGTATCTCCGGTAAAGGTATGATGGATCTACTGTATTCCCAAATTTGAATATAGCCGTAATTCCGGTAACCGTATATTGCGTTTACTTTATCCCAAATTTGAATAATGCCGTATGCCCAAATTTGAATATATTCGTATCTCCAGTAATGGTATGCTGGATCTATTGTATTCCAAAATTTGAATATATCCGTATCCCCGGTAAAGGAATGTTTGATCTATTGTATTCCGAAATTTGAATATAGCCGTATCTCCGGTAATGGTATGTTGGATCTACTGTATTTCGAAATTTGAATATAGCCGTATCTCTGGTTAAAGTGTGTTGGATATACTGTTTTCCCAAAATTTGAATATATTCGTATCTTCGGTAAAAGTATGAGAATAGCTCATTGTTAAAGGCCTCATGGTGACTTAAAGATGAAGAACAACAATAAAAGCGTTGTTCCATTGCTTTCTTTTACCATGCATTTGTAAAGACTTTGTCTCATGTACATTTACTCCATATCCATTCATCGCTTATGTATTCTTAATGTTATTAAAAGTTACCTACGTTATTTGTTGGTGTGTAAATTTCTATTAATTCGACGTGATTTGCCTTGCATGTAGTAAGTCTAGTATGTTTACGTTTGGATATAAATCATCTGTAAGAACCATAACAATTGAGAATTATATACGGAGTGCCAATGAAAACGCAACACCTGATTTTATATTTTATAAATATACTCTGTCGAGCTAAAGAATTTTTCTTTTGCAAAATTATTAAGTGTCTGCTTAATGTTTTGTAACCATGCATATTAAGTCCACTCTTTAAAATTTGCCACAGCTTCAACGTTTGAATAAGTGGTCAAAATTCACAAATTGGCTTACCATCTCAATCACAATGACGAATAAAGGGCTACGCCGAGCGCAGCATGATACGACCGCAGCATGTCAACCACTGAAATTTCAACAAAAGTAGTTTAAAGTGAATGTGGACACAGTAAAGAGCTTGACAAAATAATTAGATGGACACAAAAAGAAGCTTGACACAGTTATTAGATGGAAACAAAATAGGGAAAAATTCATCCTTTTTGATCACTTACTGATGAAAAAAACGTAAGAGCTATGCAAAATATGTACTATCAACTAAAACTTTACATCCATAGAAATTCAAAGAAAAAAATTCCATCGAAATCTGATGAAAAATAAAGATATGACATATTTAGAAAAATTGCAATTTCGGCCCCTAGGCTTTGACCCCATGTAGCTCGGAAACGGTAAGAGCCACGCCAAATCTGTTGCATATCGCTGAAAGCTTAGATCAAGAGGAATCCAAAGAAAAAAAATCCAATCAAAATCCGATGAAAAATAAAGATTTGACATATTTAGAAAAATTGCAATTTTGGCCCCTTTGACCCCTTGTAGCTCGGAAACGGTAAGAGCTAAACAAAATCTGTTACATACTGCCGAAAGCTTAGATCAAGAAGAATCCAAAGAAAAAAATCCCATCGAAATCCGATGAAAAATATAAATTCTACATAATCTGCAAATTCGCAATTTTGGCCCCGTTCGGCCCCTCATTGCTTGGAAAGGAAACAAGTTATCAAAAATCTAATAGCTGAGCGCCATATTAATTTTTCACAAGGAATCCCTTTAAAAAAAACTGCATCAAAATCGGACTTAAAATAAAAAAAAAATATTTTTTTGGAGATTTGCCCCTGTTGGGCCCCATTTATCTCGTGAGCGGTACATGTTACGTGAAATCCATTGGCGTACTCCAGATTGGAAATTTCCTCAGGAGCACACTGAAAGAAACCCCATCAAAATCCGATTAATAATAAAGATTCTACAGACAAACATGTGAAAACACCCAATTTAACGCTTTTTGGCCCCTTTTTTAAAAACGGGTGGGGCCACAATGACCAAAACTAAGCCAAGCCTTCCTTTTGTACCAAAGAACATTATGTTAAAATTTCATAAGGATTGATCTACTGGAACTAAAGTTATTGACCAAAAACTAAAGCGTCTACAGACGACGACGACAACGACAACGACAACGACGACGACGACAACGACGACGACGACGACAGCACCATACCAATATACGACCGCAAAAATTTTTGCGGTCGTATAAAAAGTAAAGAAAAATGCCCAATTCTTCAAATTCGGAGTTTAAATTTTGTTAAGAAGTTGTTTAGATTTGAAATTTGTTAAAAAGGCAATGTTTTGAATTTTGGGTGAAAAATACCGAATTTTGAGAATTTCAATTCTAAACTTCAAAACGATTTTGAAAATTTGCAAAAATGTTCCCAAAAGATTCCAAAAGAAGCTGGCAAAATTTCAGACTGATTCATCATGATACAGAGAAGGTAAACGGTAAAGTAATGTCTGCTAATGGGAAAACAAGACATTTTGAGAAACAACCAAGGGAATGCTGAAAGTCAATAACAAACAACAATATCATTCATGGATTAAATGAAAAACTGGTCCCAAAATTTTGAGATTGGAAAATATTTTCACGAGGTTCAGCTTTGTAGTGGACAATAAAGAAAATCGTGCGTGAACTCGCGCCAAAACACTAATCTTGTGCATTTCATGCCATGTATCGCGGTTGCCATGGTTTCAAAAATCAGACATGCGAAAAACTGCTTTTTAAAAAAAAAAAACTGTTTAATTGAAAGTAAATTGGCAGTATTATTTATTGAAAAATGTTATTTTTACGAAAACAAAAAACAAAAAACAAAATTAAGTGTTGCGTTTTCATTGGCACTTAGTATATAACAACAAACTAAGATAACACCGTTTTAGCTCACCTGGCCTTAGGCCATGTGAGCTTTTGCCATCACTCGGCGTCCGTCGTCCGTCCGTTAACTTTTATTCAAAGATCTTCTCCTCTAAAACTACTGGGCCAATAGTAATCAAACTTGGCTTGAATCATCACCAGGGTATGTTCTTTCAAGTTTTTGATTTTTATGATCGTAGACCAAACAACGTGGCTGCTGTTACTTAAAATAGAACATAGGGGTAAATTGCTATTTTTGTGCAAACTACTCAAAAACCATTACAAATTTCAATTTTTCGTTGCTTTTAGTCCTATATATTGAAAATGGTGGAAGATAGAAATAAAATTTATATAACAAAAATGGTCAGTATAGTAAGATCTACATGTCCTGCAATTTTGAAGAAAATCTGACAACCCGCAAAGGAGTTATTGCCGCTTTTTCTTTGAATTTTCACAATGTTTTAACGTTTTTACTTTCATTTCAAAAACTGTTTGAGATAAAGGTTAAATGTGAATTGCAAAAGTGTTGAGGTTTTCCAGATCTACAATTTCTACATATGTCCAGCAGGTTCGCATATAATCCAAGATGGCCGCCAGCGGGGGAAGATAGTTTAACATGGGACCCTATGGGAAATGCATTCAAAGATCTCCTCTGAAACCCCTGAGCCAATGGGGACCAAATTTTGTCACAGTAGTCTTTGGATGGTCCCCTTTAAAGTTTGTGATTTTTATGTTCGTACTTCATCCAAGATGGTCGCCAGCACGGGACATAGTTTAACATAGGACCCTATGGGAAATGTATTCAAAGATCTTCTTCTCTGAAACTACCGAGTCAAACTGAACCAAACTTGGTCACAATAGTCCTTGGGTGGTCCCCTTTAAATTTTGTGATTTTTCGTTCGTACCTCATCCAAGATGGCTGCCAGCGTGGAGCACAGTTTAACATAGGGACCCTATGGGAAATGCATTCAAATGCCTTCTCCTCTGAACTCACTGAGCCAATTGGAACCAAACTTGGTGACAATAGTCTGTAGAAGTTTCCCTTCAAAGTTTGTGATTTTTATTATTTCGCCCGCGACGAAAGTCGCGGAAAGCGAGACATATGCGTACAAAGTATGGCGGCGACGGCGACGGCGACGTAAACTTCCATGTTAAGTTTTTGTGATTAGGTCATTTTCTCAGTACCTATAAGTGGTAGGTCAATGATATTTGGTATATAGATTGGTCTTGCGTAGTATATGAGAGTCTGCTATATGGCTTTTGTCTGTGACCTCAATTTCACGGTCCAATGAACATGTTAAGTTTTTGTGCTTAGTTTAGTTTCTCGGTAACTAAGTGGTAGGTTACTGATATATGGTATGTAGGTTGGTCCTGCGTAGTAAATGGCAGTCTGCCATATGGCTTTTGTCCTTGACCTCAAATTCACGGTCTAGTGTGCATATTAAGTTTTTGTGATTAGGTCATTTTCTCAGTAACTATAAGTGTAAGGTCAATAATATTTGATATATAGGTTGGTCTTGAGTATTACATGACAGTCTGCTATTCAGCTTTTGTCTGTGACCTCAATTTCATGGTCTAATGAACATGTAAATTTTTTGTGGTTAGTTTAGTTTCTTAGTAACTATAAGTGGTAGGTCAATGATATATAAAATGGAGGTACGTCTTACGTGGTACATGACAGTCTGTCATATTGCTTTTGTCCTTGACCTCAATTTCACGGTTCAATGAACATGTTAAATTTGTGTGCTTAGTGTAGTTTCTCAGTAACTATAAGTGACAGGTCAATGATATATGGTATGTAGGTTTGTCTTAGGTAGTACATGACAGTCTATCATATGGCATTTGTCCTTGAGCCCAATTTCATGGTCTAGTGAGCATGTTAAGTTTTTGCGATTAGGTCATTTTCTCAGTAACTATAAATGGTAAGTCAGTGATATTTGATATATAGGTTGGTCTTTGGTAGTACACGAGACTCTGCTGTATGGCCTTTGTTTGTGACCTCTATTTCATGGTCCAGTGGTCATGTTAAGTTTCCCAGTATCTATTAATGTGAGGTCAATAATATTTGGTATATGGGTTTGTCTTAGATTGAACACGACTGCTATTTAGCTTTAGTCTTTGACCTCATTTTCATGGTCTAGTGAACATGTTTTGTTTTTCAGTATCTATCAGTTGTAGGTCACTGATATATGGCATTTTGGTTTTAGGTGATACATGACAGTGTACTGTATTGCTTTTGTCAGTTATCCTAATTTCACAGTCTAGGGAACAAGATTGTTTAGTTTTCTGATTTAGTCAGTTTGAGTTTTCACATCAATTTTGTGACCATGTAGGGACGGGCGAGATATCAATTTGGGTCTACACTTGTGTTCATACCTCATTCAAGATGGCCGCCAGCAGGGAACATAGTTTAACATAGGGACTCTATGGGAAATGCATTCAAATGTCTTTTCCTCTGAACCTACTGAGCCAATTGTAACCAAACTTGGTTACAATTGTCTTTGGGTGAACCCTTCCAAAGTTTGTGATTTTTAGTTTGTACCTCATCCAAGAATGAAAATGTGACATCTGGTGAACTGATTTATAGTATGAATGGGTGATCTATTGGTGACAATGAATAAAACCAGTCGCCAGGTGAGCGATACAGGCTCATGTGAGCCTCTAGTTATTGGTTGTTGTCATGCCATATACATAATTACATTTTCTTCTAGTATGGCTACATCAGGCACATAGTAATTGTCAGAAAGTTTGAAATCAATTTACACGATAAAAATTTGATATGTACAGGGTAAAACAAAAGCTAAATGTTAGTCTTAGTACTCATATGCCTGTTGCCTTTTAATTGGTCATTTTATTATAATCATTGTTGCTGTCTCACGTCCTTGTTTTGTCTTTGTTTTTTGCTGCTGGCGTTTTTGCCATGTCTCTGGATTTCGATTTTTGTAGTCTTCGCTTCCCTTGTTCCTTCGGTATTCTACTGCCGTTGTTTCTGATTCTTCACAATTTGTTTTAATGTTCAATATACTAATTTAAGTAATCACTATAATCTTATTCTCTTTTATTTGTAGGGATCAGCACTTTTCTTTACCAATCTGAACAGCAAAGGAAAGGGTGACACACGTGTATTACATGCCGGATGTCCTGTTTTATTCGGATCAAAATGGGTTGCAAATAAATGGATCCACAAACGAGATCAAGACATGAACTTTTTGCAAACAGTACCATCGCTGTGGGTTTACTAAGGTTCAGCGGTATTATTTAATTTTTATAAAGTTTACACATCGAATTGTTGTTATTGTTTGTTCAGTGTCTTTTGTATATAATTCTCTTTGACAGGTCGTCATAAGGTTTCAATTTTACAAATGAGAAGAGACATTTTTGAATAGTTCCAGAGTAAATTGCCGAAATGACAAACACCGACTATGAGAAAACCAGACTTTTCATTGGTAATGTGACGGGTGTCACGCGTTGAGCAGATCATGCTTGGCCTACCGGAGCACCTGATGATGCATCAAGTGTTTTTATTGTTCACAGTACTAGTACTTGGTTTTTGTGGCTTTCTAATTCATTTCTTTTTACTTGTTTTGTCTTCGTAATGTTGGTCTCCATTTGCTGTGAATATGAATTGTCGTGTTCGGATTTTTCTCACTTTTGCTTCGGTACCCCTTTGCCGATATATTAAATTGTTATGTTCATCATTTGTATTTATAATTCAATGTTTTTTTGTAGGATCCGATCGAAATGAACAAAATTATTAAAGGTCTTCTCATACATCATTTTAATACAGTTAATTTTAATTTTGAAATTTCTTTCAATTGTTTAAAAGCAGGCGATGAAACGATTTTTTTTCGCGTAGGGTCCAATGTTAAATAATGTGCCGCGCTTGCGGCCACGGTTTTGTTGGATCGGAACAGAATGAACATTTTTTTTAAAAAAGACTTTCAACCATGACCAATGAAGACATGGATGTAGCGTTGCTCGACAATTAGCAAAGAATTCCGCTAAGGGCCGTCTTGAACTTACTATCAGGTATGAGCAAAGCTCATTGTTGAAAGCCAACAATAAAAGCGTTGCTCCTTTGCTTGTTTTTTACCATGTATTTGTAGCGACTTTGTCGCATGTGCATTTACTCCATATCCTTTTATTCACCATTTACGACTGGAGTTTGTCTCTCCTGCAGTGTGGAGTCCGTAAAAAGATTCCCGTGCGAGAGATGTATGCTCTCTATATTTTTCAGTTATGGTGTACTTGTGCGTGAGAGAATTTCTCATATGGATTTACTATTCATACTTCAAATTTTGGCATTTCGGAATGTAATTCTGACCACCTGTTTTAAGTGCCACATCTCACTATTTAATAACGCCAAGTTTTCTTAAGGACCGACCATTTAACCTGAAGGGGGGGTTATGTTTTTTTTTTTCTGGACAGAAAATTTTTTTCGCGCTTCGCGCGAAACAAATTATTTATTTTTTGCACGTGTATCAACAAAATATTTTTTTTTCAAAATTAACATTATTTTTTTGGGCAGAAAGCCTCATTCAGAAAATTTTTTTTTTCATCATTTTGACAGCCAAAATATTTTTTTCACATAAAATCAGATCCAAAATATTTTTTTAGAAAAAAACCATAGCCCCCCCTTCAAGTTAAATGGTCGGTCCCTTACATTCGACTTGATGAGTGCTCTGTGTTTGTCTATATGTTGTAATCGTCCACTAGCTTAAGACACTAGTGTTTTTGTCGGACAAAGGATGACAGTGATAGTAAGAGCACTTTGCCGGTTTAAATAAGTAAATACTGAGGTTACTGTGAATTTACTTTCTGCATATGCGCATTTCGACAACTTATGTCTCTTCAGTGCAGATAAAATCTAAACATTTGGAAGACCATATACTCAAAGATATTTAAAAACTGATAGAGAACAAATAACCAATATGATCTAAATGTAAAGCCAAAATTAGCTAAGGACAGAGCTATGCATGAGGGAGATACTCCTTAGTTTTCAACAAAATTTACAAAAATTTAGATATTGTATTGTAAGTGTAAGTTTAATTGATGTTTGTTGACAATCCCGCACCCATGACCAATGAAGAAATGGATGTAACGTTGCTCGACAATTAGCAAGGAATTCCGCTTAAACCGGTGCTAGGGCCGTCTTGAACTTACTATGAGGTATGAGCAAAGCTCATTGTTGAAGGCCTCATGGTGACTTCAAGATGAAGAGCAACAATAAAAGCGTTGTTCCTTTGCTTGTTTTTTACCATGTATTTGTAGAGACTTTGTCTCATTTGCATTTACTCCATATCCTTTTATTCACCATTTACTCCATATCCTTTTATTCACCATTTATCGTATTGGTTAGTTGTTCTCTATCAGTTTTAAACATCTTTGAGTTTATGGTCTTCCAAACGTTTAGATTTTATCTGCACTGAAGAGACATAAGTTGTCGAAATGCGCATATACAGAAATTAAATTCATAGTAACTTCGGTATTTAGTTATTTGTTACCACTGGGTCGATGCCACTGCTGGTGGACTGTTAGTCCCCGAGGGTATTCACCAGCCCAGTAGTCAGTACTTCGGTGCTGACCCGAAAACCGATTCTATTTGGAACACTACAATATCTAATTTTATGTAAATTTTGTTGAAAACTAAGGAGTATCTCCCTCATGCAAAGCTCTGTCCTTAGCTGATTTTGGGTTTACATTTTGATCATATTGGTTATTTGTTCTCTATCAGTTTTAAACATCTTTGAGTTTATGGTCTTCCAAACGTTTAGATTTTATCTGCACTGAAGAGACATAAGTTGTCGAAATGCGAATATGCAGAAATTAAATTCACAGTAACTTCGGTATTTAGTTATTTATTACGACTGGAGTTTGTCTCTCCTGCAGTGTGGAGTCCGTTAAAAGATTCTCCATGCGAGAGATGTATGCTCTCTATGTTTTTCATTTATGGTGTACTTGTGCGGGAGAGAATTTCTCATATGGATATACTATTCATACTTCAAATTTTGGCATCTCTTTTTGTAATTTCGAAATGTAATTCTGACCACCTGTTTTAAGTGCCCACATTTCACTATTTTATAACGCCAAGTTTTCTTACATTCGACTTGATGAGTGCTCTGTGTTTGTCTATATGTTGTAATCGTCCACTAGCTTGAGACACTAGTGCTTTTGTCGGACAAAGGATGACAGTGACTGTAAGAGCACTTTGCCAGTTTAATTGATGTTTGTTGACAATCCCGCACCCATGACCAATGAAGACATGGAAGTAGCGTTGCTCGACAATCAGCAAAGAATTCCGCTAGGGGCCGTCTTGAACTTACTATGAGGTATGAGCAAAGCTCATTGTTGAAGGCCTCATGGTGACTTAAAGATGAAGAACAACAATAAAAGCGTTGATCCTTTGCTTTTTTTACCATGTATTTGTAGAGACTTTGTCTCATGTTCATTTACTCCATATCGTTTTATTCACCGTTTCCACAAATCATTTCTGTAAAGTTTGATTTCAGAGGAGGTAATGGATGTGATAAGTTTACAACGGACGAATGAAGGCAAAAACACACACTGAACATTTGAATCGGGTAACCGTATAAGTGGTTATTTTCGCGGGTATCTAATTTTCGCTTTATTCGCGAATATCCCAGAGTCGCGAAAATTGCATACCGCGAAATATAGTCTGAATGAGGCTTTATAAAGCAAACTATAAGAAATCGCGAATATAAGGGTCCGCGAAAATAAAATCAATCAATTTTGAAAGAAATCGCGAAATTTGCGACCAGCGAAAGTAACCACTTATACGGTAGGTGAAAAGTCACAGTAGTCCTTGAAGTAGGATATAAGTTGTTCGTTTTATTCGAATGGTAAACAACATGGAGTGTATACGTAACTGGATTCTTTGTTACAAAATTCAAAAGTAGCAAGTTTTGATTCTTTTTTTACTCGAAAGATAATCCTAGATGACAACCTTTTCGTGGATAAATCAAAACTGTTTATGAAACGCTTTAACCGTCCATAGTTGTTCTGTTCTTTGATATTGCAAAGTTGCTAATTTCTTTAATATCAAAATATAAATATTCCCTTCACTTAATAAACATTATTTCTGTGAGAACTTCCATCTGCTTCTCGATATGAAAAAAGATTGACGGTTAAAAACTTGAATTAATTTTGAAGTGTGATGATTTCAACTTTTCAATCATAAATTTCCCATTCCCAAGTAGTAACATCCTTTATGCTTCTTCATACAGTGTACAAGTATCTTAGCCGATACGATATGTTAGACTCCCAATACCAGGACTTCACATTCAGGTGTTTATTAATAACCAGAAAACTACTCCTCTAAGTATAAGGGGAGAAAGTTTTAAATTAAAACTCCGTAAATTCTATGGTGCTCATCACGAGTTGGTTGATTATTATAATGTAACAATCTGGCAAATGGCTGCCATGTTTCTTAAGACAAGGTCTGGCATTGCTTGGATCAATCTAAATTATCTGATTTGACTCTTCTTGGCTACGATTTGAATTTAGACATATCCCATTGCTTGGTTTTACCATGCGCTTGTAGAGACTTTCGTTCATTGGCATTTACTCCATATCACTTCATTGCTTAAATGATGGGTGATGCATTCATTACAGGAGATTCTTACCTGTCGACGCAAGTGGTCTCAATCTTCATAGAGTTCATGTGATTTCTCATACTTGTTTATGTCAGACGGATAAAGAAACTTCATTTCCGTACACTTCATAACGTATACGACCAGGAGTACTTTGTTGTGCGTGTCAGCACCGTTGTTGCAAACTTTGGAGCATTGTTTTTTTTTAACTTTTGCAAAGGTTTCAAGGTAAACCTAGCATTTCTGTATTGTCGGACAAGCAAAAAGTGTCTGTATGTTTTAATGTATTTATTTCAAGAAATTCAAAAAGGTATCTGCTTGTCCATCTTTTCTGTAAATTTTTTACAAATCTTTGAAAAAAGATACACAGTGGAAAATCAGACATTTGCCAAAAATATGTTTCATTGCATTTTTTCGCATCTTCATTGTGCAATTCACAGTGTTGTAGAATATCACAAGAGCTATCGGCGAATGGCAGCCAGAAATACCCCCGTTCATTGTACCCTTAATCAATATTGTAAATGCACATTAAGATGGTGTGGACACATGTGGACACGCCACAAGGTGTGGACATAATTTCAGTATGGATACAATGATATAATTATAGAAAAATAACCTTTACAAGAGTTTCCACGAAAATATTCCACGAAAATAAAATAAATAAAATTTACCAAGTCGAAGTATCTCCCCTTCCTGGCTTCCAGCAACAATTATATTTATTCATACACATCTCCATACAGTGTTCTTTCTTGGTGCAAAGTTCATCAAAATCCTTCAAGTGGTTTAAGAGGAGTTACACTTACTAGGTATTCTGTGCACACTGATTCAATAAAAAGTCGAAGTCAAATCATCTCGCCTTTCTTGCTTCGGACAATAATTTCATTTCTGCATGCACATATGCATATAGTGTCCTTCCTTTATGTAACGTTTCATCAAAATCCTCAGAGCGGTTTAAGAGGAGTTGCGCTTACAAGGTATTCTGTGCAGTCGAAATCAATAAAAAAACTCAAAATCGAATTATTACCCCTTCCCAGTTTTGTACAATAATTATATTAATTCTATGCATCTTCATATAGTGTCCCTCCTTTGTGTAAAGTTTCATCAAAATCCTTCATGTGGCTTAAGAAGAGTTGTGCTTACAAGAATTGTGAACAGACAGACGGTCAGGCAGACAGACAGGATAATTCATATATACCCCCAAACTTTGTTTATGGAGGTTATAACAACACATTATGTCAAATGAGTTAAATGTGATGTGGCTTCACCCCACAAGTTTCAGAGTTCAATTACGTCAAAAGAAAACTGTGCTACCTTCAATTTAAAATGCATACTCAGTGTTATTAGTGGTTCAGTGGACGCCTGACAAACGTGAAAATTACTTACACCATACAACTCATCATTTTCGATAAAAATGATATTTTGATATTTATTACCACTGGGCCGATGCCACTGCTGGTGGACTGTTAGTCCCCGAGGGTATTCACCAACCCAGTGGCCAGCACTTTGGACTGTTAGTCCCCGAGGGTATTCACCAACCCAGTAGCCAGTACTTCGGTGCTGGCCCGAAAACCGATTTTATTTGGAAACATGCAATATCTAAATTTTAGAAAATCTTGTTTAAAACTACGGAGTATCTCCCTCTTGCATAGCTCTGTCCTTAGCTGATTTTGGCTTTTCTATTTAGACCTTTTTGGTTATTTCTTCTCTATCAGTTTAACATCTACATATTTCGGTCTGTGGACTTCCAAATGTTTTGATTTTATCTGCACTGAAGAGACATTAGTTGTCGAAATGCGCATATGCAGAAACAAAATTTACAGTAACTTCGGTATTTTGATATTTCGAAGCTTCAGACCAAACTTTCAAATTATTCCTTATTTTAGAAGCCAAGAAATCCGTGACGAAAAATTCGTTGATAGTTAAAAAAATCAAAGTATCGGCAAACACGAAGTGGACGTCTCACAATGTTGAAAATTGCTTACTCAATACAACTCATTATTATCAAGCTTCAGACCAAATTTCCGATCATTCCTATTGTAGAAGCCAAGAAATCTGTAACGAAATTTTCGTTCATAGTTAAAAAAAATCAAAGCATCGACAAACAGGAAGTGGATCCCCGTCGAACTTGAAAATCGTTTGCACAATAGAACTCATCTTTTCCAAGCTACAGACCAATTTTAGAATGATTCCCTATTGTAGAAGCAAAAAAATCTGTGACGAAAAATTTGTTAAAAGTAAAACAAAAACCAAAGAATCGGCAAACAGGAAGTGGAAGTCAAACAAACTTGAAAATTGCTTACACGATGCAACTAATCATTTTCCAAGCTGCAGACCAAATTTCAAATCGTTTCCTATTGTAGAAGCCAAGAAATCTGTGACGAAAAATTTGTTAATAGTAAAAAAATCTTACTATCGGCAAACAGGAAGTGAAAGTCCGACAAACTGAAAATCGCTTACACGATACAACTCATCATTTCCAAGCTTCAGACCAAATTTCAAATCATTCAAACTTATACAAGCCAAGAAATCTTTGACGAAAAAAATTGTTGTCGGACAGACAGACAAAGTGAAAACTATAGGGCACCCGCACCTCGATGCAGGCCCTAAATATAGCTCAGGACAAAACTACGATGGAGGGAGTTAAACCTTAGGTTTTAGAATTAAAGATATAGTAATTGAACAAAGTGTACACATGAGATGTTATCTCATGTACAAGTACACAATATTTAAGAACTAGAAAAACTGTAAGCAAAGCTCACTGATATATACCCCCCGCTCCACCATTTGATAATCAATCAAATAAAATTATAAATTAGAAGATGCAAATCTACATTATGTCACAAAGACGATGTCAAAGATTCATGAAAAACTATTCAGTGGTTCAAGAGGAGTAGTGGATAAGAGATGGGTACCCACTTGTAATGTCTACCTGTATGGGTTTTATTCGTATGTTTATTATACTATAGGGAAACGGGACAGAGAAAGGGGGGTTTGGGTACCCATAAACCGGTTTATCCTTACCGCTGGCTTTTGCTAGTGCCGGTACCAAGTCCGGCTGTCCCGAGTTCCTATCGTTGTTTATGTTTGTCTTTTGTATTTTGATTGTGTTTTTTTTCTTATGCAGTTCCTATTTACTTTGTGGCATGTGGCTATGTTTTTCGGACATTGTAGGTGTTTCCTGTTATCTTTTTATTCCACTGTCAAAGTCCATGTTTTGGTATGGGAAACCCCAAAAATCAATTAAATCAAATTCTGAAATAGGAGGTGCACATCCATATTCTGTTACAAAGACTGTGTTAAAGTTTCATGAAAATCTATTCAGTGGTTCAGAAGGAGTAGCGGATAAGAGATGGGTACCCCCCATGTGTAAATGTAATGTAATGGCAAAGTTTATGTTTGGCAATGGGAAACCCCGAAAATCAATCAAATCAAACTCTGACATAGGAGTTGCACATCTACATTATGTCACAAAGACTGTGTTAAAGATTCATGAAAATCTATTCAGTGGTTCAGGAGGAGTAGCGGATAAGAGATGGGTAACCCCATGTTTACATGTAATGTAATGGTAAAGTCCATGTTTGTCTATGGGAAACCCCAAAATTCAATCAAATGAAATTCTGAACTAGGAGGTGCACATTTACATTATGTCACAAAGACTGTGTTAAAGTTTCATGAAAATCTATTCAATGGTTCAGGAGGAGTAGCGGATAAGAGATGGGTACCCCCATGTGTACATGTAATGTAATGGCAAAGTCCATGTTTGGCTATGGGAAACCACAAAAATTAATCAAATCAAATTCTGAAATAGGAGGTGCACAACTGCATTATGTCACAAAGATTGTTAAAGTTTCATGAAAATCTATTTAGTGGTTCAGGAGGAGTAGCGGATAAGAGATGGGTACCCTCATGTGTACATGTAATGTAATGGCAAAGTCCATGTTTTGGTATGGGAAACCCCAAAATCAATCAAATGAAATTCTGAAATAGGAGGTGCTCATTTACACTACATTATGTCACAAAGACTGTGTTAAAGTTTCATGAAAATCTATTCAGTTGTTCAGGAGGAGTAATGGATAAGAGATGGGTAACCCCATGTGTACATGTAATGTAAAGGCAAAGTCCATGTTTGGCTATGGGAAACCCCAAAAATCAATCAAATCAAATTCTGAAATAGGAGGTGCACATCTACATTATGTCACAAAGACTGTGTTAAAGTTTCATGAAAATCTATTCAGTGGTTCAGGAGGAGTAGCGGATAAGAGATGGCTACCCTCATGTGTAACGGACGGACGGACGGACACCCCCATCACTATATACCCCTCCACTTTTCAAGCGGGGGTATAAAAATAAAGATAGGAAAAAGAAGGGAAACGGGGAATGTGTCAAAGAGAAAACGACCCAAAGGGGATAAATAACAACTCAAAGCCATCATAAGATCTTCCGTGAACGGTGAGGAAATCCCACACCCAACGGCAGGTCGGAGTTGGCCCCTAAATAAAGAGTAATCAAGTTCAGCGAAATAAACATCATCCTAGACACCCATAGACATAAAGTGAACTAACTATAAAACAGACAAGACAAACAAAGGCTAAATAAATTTCCTGACTTAGGACAGGCGCAAACCTGCTGCGGCGGGGTTAAACTAGTTTTATTGGGCCCAAACCTTCCCCCTATAGCCAATGTGATCAATAAAAAAAAACAATCGTAACAACAGTAAAATTCAGTTGGCAACAGGACTGAGTCAATTGTGAAAAATGAAACTGAGAGAACTAAATATACGGACATAAACATGAAATCACAAGAGACTACTAGCAGTTAACTGACATGCCATCTCCAGACCCATTACCAACTGACAAATTAAGTTATGTACCCTCAGTATACAGCTTCCATCAAGATACCTTCCTGTGAGGAGTTTAGCATAATGATTTCATGTATATACCGGAATACACAACCGGTGTCCATGCAATACTGATTTTAGAAATTTAGAATGTGTTTAGTTAAAATGCAACGACCCTATCAAAAAATCAATGTTAATACCAAAGAAGGCCATATATCTCTAAGAAGGGGAATTGTTTTAAAAAGACGAACTCCTTGTAGTAAATATTTTAAGTATTAGACCATAACACATATGTTAACTCCAACTGCAATAAATTTAATGAGCTGTATGGCCATTTCAGAAATAAATTCCTCATCAGCAGCACCAAAAACAAAACATAGGACATCCATATTTTCAAACAAGAGGCTCTCAAGAGCCTGTATCCCTCACCTGTGCCATTGCTGACATAGACAGTCCAAATAACCTAAATAACAAAGGGCCTCATTTTCAAGTATGTTATTAGACCCTGATAATATTTGCTTCAAAGTTGAACTATATTTCCTGATGGCAACCATTTTGGATATAGTGAAGACACATTTTTCAAAGGGGCCAACTAAGGACTATTGTGACTTTGTTTGCTTCCAATTGGCCTAGTAGTTTCAGAGAAGGAGATCTCTGAATGTGTTTTCCCATAGGGTACAATGATAAAACTAAGTTCCCCGCTGGCAGCCATCTTGAATGACTTGCCAGACATATTTTTAAAGGGGGGGGGGCCACCAAAGGACTATTGTGACCAAGTTTGAATCAAATTGGTTTTGTTGTTTCAGAAAGAAGATCTTTCAATGTTTTTCCATAGGGTCCAATGTTAAACTATGTTCCCCGTTGGCGGCCATCTTGAATGTGATGCTGACTTGCAGGACAATTTGTTTTTCAAAGGGACCAACTAAAGACTACTGTGACCAAGGTTGCTTCCAATTGGCCTAATAGTTTTTCAGAATGAGATCTTGGAAAATGTTTTACCATGGAGTCAAATGGTAAACTAAGTTCCCCGCTGGCGGCCATTTTGGAAGGCGTCGGACAACTAGACCATATTCAATAAAATGAAGTCCTTGTTATGCTGAACATTTTTGTAATTTGAACTTGACCTCTATTTCAAACTGTTTTTGAAATATAAGACAAAAGGTTTAAAATCACAAAAAGTAGACCAATTAAGGTCAATCACTCCTATATGGGTATTTGGATTTTATGTAGCTAGATCTTGATATACATGTTAAACAATTTAAACTTAACCTCTTTCTTGAACTGTTTTTGAAATATAGGACAAAATATATAAAATCACGAAAAATTTGACTAATAAAGGGCCATAACTCCAACATGAGCATTTAGATTTTCTTCAAAATTCCCATGTGCGTAGATCATGATATGCTGAACATTTTTGCAATATAAACTTAACTGTATCTGTTATAGTTTTTTTTAATAAAAATATCAAAATTTTGAAAATTTTACGAAAAAAGGGCAATAACTCTAAAATGGGTCATCAGGTTCAAAATTGCAGGGTGGGTAGATCTTGTCGTGGTGAACATTTTTATCCTGTCAGATTTTTAATATCTGTAACGGTTTTTGAGTTATTTGCCAAAAACTGCAATCTACCCCTATGTTTTTAGTAACGGCGGGCATGTTGTTTGATCTGGGACATCGAAAATAATAATTTGAAACTAGATACCCCAGTGATGATTCAGTTGAAGTTTGGTTTGATTTGGTCCAGTGGTTTCAGAGGAGAAGATTTTTGAAAAGGAGCTAACGACGGACGGACGGCGGACGCCAAGTGATGGCAAAGCTCACCCTGGCATAGCCAGGTGTGTTAAAATGTTTCAAATGCATAAAACCAAGCAAAATCCGAATAATCAGTAATATCAAATATAGTTAAGGACAAAACTGCTATGAAGGGATAGAAACCTTAGGTTTTAGAATTTACATAATTCAAGATAATAGTAATTGAACAAAGTGTACACATGGGATATTATCTCATGTACAAGTACACCATATCTAAGAAAAATAAAGAGCATAGATATATAAAACCTTATAGAGAACAAATAACCAAAGGATTCTAAATAGAAAGCCAAAACCAGGTGAGGACAGACCTTAGCATAAGGGACACATTCCTTAGTTGTAAACAAAATTTTCTACGTTTTTTATAATGTAAGTTTACAAACAAAATCGGCTTTCAGGACAGCACCGTACTACTGCCTACTGGGTTTGTGATTCGCATCGGGTACTAACAATTCATAGTCCATGGCCTTGACCCAGTAATGATAGATGTCCAATAAATTAACTTTCTGCAAATGGCCATTACGTCAACCAATATCTCTTCAGTGCATACAAATTCAGACAATTTTGAAGTTAAGGTATCGAAAGATATTTAAAATCATTACCAAGGGAATCTGAATAAAAAGGAACATATTTTATAAAATAAATTTGAAATTATATTACCGAAGTTACCGTAATTTTAGTTGCTGCAGAAAGTGTACAGCAAGAACTCGCAACAGACACGAGAAAACGTAAGCGGACAAATCCTTATAGAGAGATATTAACTTCAGAAAATCAGTTTAAGGCAGTTGCAACCTTCGAATGAAAGTAATGATAATTACATAAGAATGATAAAGATTAGAAGAACTTAATGAAAGGTTAAAAATAAACATGAAAAAATAATAGGTTCATGCGTTTGATACTGAGATACAAGCGCTTACAAATTTGGCGGGAAATGTCTATTTGCTTGTTTTTTTATAAGCTTTGTGTAGGAGTTTTGAAGTCTTGAAAATCGAGTGAAGAAGTAAAGTCAATTTCTTGAAATTTTGTATGAAATTCTTTATAGGTACATGCTTTTAGAACATAACATTAAGTGGGGTATTTTCCAAGTCGGAACGTCTCGGTCATGGTCGTTTGGCATTTGTCCTTGTGTTGTTTTCCGAAGATGTCCACTATCAGGTCCATGTTCCTAAGGGGGTAATTTTCTCGTGGTATTTGTTGATCTGTGGTTGTCTTCTATAATATCTGTGTTGACCGCGGCCATTCAAAGGGAGATAACTCTTGATTTAGTGATGCTGCTAACGAGATTACGTTTATATTCAAGAGTATGCTCACTCGACTCACGAGTTGCTTGCGAATACGGTTTTAGCTGTGCTCGCATGCTCATTTCACTATATTGTTGTTGCTCTTGCTGCTGTGCAAAATACGAACTTATGTTTGTTGCTGGTGGTGCTGGAGAGATTAAACCAAAAATAAATCAAGGCGCTGAACGCTGGAGAGCTTTTAAGCTTTTTATCTTTGAAATGATAACACTTCTATATGTCAGAAAAAAATGAGGTAGGGTAGGAGTGGATCTGATCGGAATCAAGAGAAAAAATTTAAATCCTAAATTCCTGAGAAAAAAATTAAATTTTGAAAAATGACAATGCATGTCAGGGCAATTGAGCAATTTTGAAAATACATGTAAATAATTTGATTTTGGTGCAAGTGAAAATAAATAGCTTGATTTTTATTTAAAATTATTTTTGTTGCAAATGCAAAAAATAATTTGATATCGCATTTGGAGAAAATAAATAAATTGATCGAGATGAACATGAAAATATTTTTTGAGACAAAATAACAAGTACCTACCCCTTAAAAAATCAGATGGTCGTACCATAACATGTCAATCAATTTTTTACACATGACTAGATCTGCAGTATCATTGAGTCATATATCTTGACTTGAACCTGGTAAGATTTTCACTGTTACAAATAAAATGAATAGGCAAATTTGAAAAATTGACCAACTTAAGTGGCACACGTAGTAAGACTGCACGTCTATATACATGACGAGTGATGCCTTTTTGACAGTGGCTGGATTCTAAGAGAATAAGTCTCAAGCATTTATTTCTATCAATACATCTATCGGAGACAGGCAATATCAAAAACACATCTGCCCTTCCAGAGATTCCTTCCCATTTAGTCAAGGTGCAAAATGAATTGCAACAAAAGAAGAAACACTGCATGTAATGAAAAATCAGCAAGCGAGCAGTTTCCCCTATTGTCGCAAATCAGAATAGTAACACTTCATTTCAGATAGTTGCGTTATAATTACATTCTCTATCCACCGGATTTTTAAAAAAAAAAGTCATATAATTTATCCCATAGAGAAATTATTTGAATTCATTTCATTACGACGTTTGTAGACGTACGATGTAACCAAAGGTTTTTGTCGGTAATTAGTGAGATCAAAGCTGGCAGATGCGCGAGCCTCTGTCGCGAAAAAAAGTAAACATTGAAAGACAAAGAAATGATTACGACGAATGGGGATGATTTAAACCTTTTTACATTAGGTGAGATGTAAATATAAACATCAAAACGTTCAAAAAACATTAACTGAGGGATGAATACAGCTTTAACATGCCTTACGAGTAACAAAAGTGATAGTTGTAGTTACTATGTTTGCATTCATAAAAAAACTTGTAAAAATTATGGCGGACCACGGGAATTTTTTATTAATGAACCGAATGTCAAATAGAACTAAATTTTCACGCCGTATTTTGTTTGAACTACACACACTTTAAGTTAAAGCTTTTCAAAAATGAAATAACTTGAATTTGATAATTAGTTTCTCACAAACTAAACCTAGAAATGAACTATGTTTATGCGTATGTGTGATGTTTTACGAAAGGATATGGAATAAATGAACATGTTAACTCAAACTGCAATAAGTTTAATGAGCTGTATGGCCATTTCGGAAATTAATTCCTCATCAGCAGCACTAGAACCCAAACAAATGAAATCATTATTGCAAAAAATGTTTAAAATGCATAAAACCAAACGAAATCCGAATAATCAGTAATAGTAATATCAAATATAGCTAAGGACAAAACTACGATGGAGGGAGTTCATCCTTAGGTTTTAGAATGTATATAAATTTAGATAATAGTCATGCTAGGTATGTCTTTCCAACTGGGACTTTAAACATTTTGACACAAACGCGATTCATTTTCACTTCTTCATTTCCTTGAAAGGGTCAATGAAATTCACCAGGATTGTGACTGGCTATAATTATACAGCTATAGGCTGCATTACCCTTTCTATCCAAACCAAATGTCAGTTATTCATCCTTTACATGGTGTCGTTGCTATATTAAGTCGATTATTGGTCATTATAATCCCATACTCCAGCAAACAGATAATCTACAGCATACTTATAGACCTCTCTAGTATCGTAGTCCTCTTCTTCTTTAAAACGCTGGACTGTCTTTCTCTGAATTGGGTCTTTCCACATATCCCCCATCCAGAATACATTATTAAGATGTGCATCCTTCATCGTATAAGCAATGAAGGGATATGGAGTAAATGCACACGAGCCATAGTCTCTACAAATATATCGTAGAACAAATATAGCTGTATTCCAGGAACATCTTTTTATATACAAGTTTTTTTGATTTATCTTCGTCATGTCCATCGTCAATATACTTTTCAACCTTTTCTTCGTATACGTCTGATTACCATTCATGGCTCTGGTTACTATATTATTCTTTCATCGTTCGTATACTCAGATTCTTCAATAATAAGGCTATAGAGCCTGTTGGTTATTCATCTGTTGCTCTATATCATGTTGAAATTGTAAGGGACGTTGAAGATTGAACTCTTGATTGAAATAATAATTACAGCTATCGCAATGGTACATTTCAGAGGTCTTCAGCCATCGATATTCGTTTCGCGAATGAGGAAATTATAAGCCAAACTTCAGATACAGCTAACGTGACTTACGAGTTGTTCACGAGTTTGCTCACATGACTCACGAGTTTCTTACGAGTACGGTTTTGGCTGTGCTCACGTGCTCATGTCACTAAATTGCTGCTTCTGCTGCTGCTGCGCTAGGGTGATGGGACTTCTGCTGCTGCTGCCAGCTTTGAAAAGAAAAATGCAATACACTTATACTCTTTACCACACTCTAACCCTCACTCCAACACTAAACCCTAACCCTAACTTACCCCATCCATACTATGTATCGTATGCGTTTTTGTCACATGTACATTCACTCCATATCCTTTCATTTTTCCTTTTTTCTAACCATAACCCTTACCATAATTCAACCCTTACCCTATCTATACTCTAACCCTTACCCTTCCCATACTCTTACCCTTACTCTAATCCTACTTGTAGTGATCAGTGTTCTTTTTCAAACATTAGATAAATGCATGGTACCGCTCAGAACAAATAATGTATTTATTTTATGTTGGATAATCACCATGGAATGTTATAGTATCCAGAGCCATGAAAAGTAATCAGGACGAATACGAAGAGAAGGTTGTAAAGTATGTTGACGCCGGGCATGAGGAAGATAAAGCACGCAAACTCGGATATAAAAAGATGTTCCAGGAATACAGAGATGCGATGAAGGATGCATATCTCAATAATGTATTCTGGATGGAAGATATGCGGAAAGACCCAGTGCATAGAAAGATAAAAAGACAGTCCAGCCTTTGAAAGGGGAAGACTACGATACTATAGAGGCCTTGAGGTATGCTGTAGATAAAATACAGTATCTGTTTGATTAAGTGAAGTATTGGATGATTACGACCCAACGACTGAAGATAGCAAGGACTCTGTGTAAAGGATAAATTATTGACATTTGGGATGGGAGGAAGAGGTAATGCAGCTTATAACTTTATGGAAATAGCCAGTCACAAGCTTGGTGCAATGCAGAGTGACCCTTTCACAGGAAATGAAGAAGAAATGAAAATGAATCGTGTTGATATCAAAATGTTTAAAGTCCCAGTTGTTTTTTTTCTTTGTGGTTTAATCCTATCAGCAGCAGCAGCAATCATGCCTAGTATTTGGAGAAGCAGCAACATTCATACCTCGCATTTGGTGCAGGAGAAGGAGCAGAAGCAATATCGTGAAATGAGCACGCGAGCACAGCTAAAATTGTACTCGTAAGCAATTCGTGAGTCGTGTGAGCATTCTCAAGAACATAAAACATAATCTCGTTAACAGCATCAGCAAATCAAGATTTACGTCCCTTTGAATGATCGCGATGAACGCGGACGTGATAGAAGACACCCATAGATCAACATATAACACGGAAAATTACCTCCTTTACGAATACCAACCTGATAGAAGACACCCTTAGAAAAACTTCACAAAGACAACCTCTTAACG
This sequence comes from Modiolus philippinarum, assembly GCA_002080025.1. Classification (NCBI taxonomy): domain Eukaryota; kingdom Metazoa; phylum Mollusca; class Bivalvia; order Mytilida; family Modiolidae; genus Modiolus; species Modiolus philippinarum. Next base: position 115,305 of record MJUU01013125.1, on the reverse strand, counting down.
ACCATGCCCGGATCGTTCCCGACTTGAAAAATACCCGATTTCCGGTCAAAATGGCTTTCTACAAGAGATAAACACATTCATCAGGTCGGGGATGAGCACTCCAATATCTTCTAATAATACCCTTTCGAGGTCACTTGCTGTTTCAACAAATCAATTCCGGTCAACATGGCGGATTAGGGCTTTCAATAGGACCAATTCTGGTCTAAAACCTGGGATACATCCACTTCCGGTTATACAAGACCCCTGCAGGATCACGTAGGGATCTGTGACGTAATTTCCTGTCTAAATGACAGAACGGGGCTTCAATAAGGAACACTTCCGGTTGTGCATTCGCCATCACTCAAACTCCCGGTCACAGGACTTCCGCTTCCCGTCACATGACTTCCGGTGGCGTCACTTCCGGTATATGTCACTTTCGGTTCCAGCTTGTCAAATACTAATTTGAAAACACCTTCATACTATAATGGCAATATGTACTAAACATTCTGAGAAAGTTTTAGTGAATTTCAACAAGTGGTCTAGGAGAAGTTGACGTCACAAAGTACCCTATGGCGGATGGGTGAATTCCCTTATTTCATTCCATGAATGAAATAAAATTAAATCAAATTTTGGGAGATTTGGTGCACAATGGCAATATGTACTGAACATTCTGTGAAAGTTTCAGCGAATTTCATTGAGTGGTCTTGGAGACGTTAACGCCACAAAGTATGTACCCTATGGCGGACAGATGAACTCCCTCATTTGATTCCAGATATGAAAAAAAGATCAAATCAAATTTTTAAATAGATGTTGCTCACTGGCAATATATACTGAACATTCTATGAAAGTTTCATTGAATTTCACCGTGCAGTCTTGGAGAAATTGTCGCCATAAAATATGTACCCCTATGGCGGACGTACAAACTGACGGACGAATTACTAAATACCGAAGTTACTGTGAATTTGGTTTCTGCATATGCGCATTTCGACAACTTATGTCTCTTCGAATGGACGACATGGTCATTATATACCGCTAAAGAGCGGGTATAATAAAAAGTGTCTGATCTTGGGCAAAATACTTTTCATTTTATGATTTGAAAAGACAAAAGAGCCTGCATATCTGACCAAAAAATCAGAAATCTTAGGGGGGTTCGCTACTCCATTTGAAAATAAATACGATTTCAAATCAACATAATTTTTACTTAGAAAATTAAAAAAGAAGTAATTTAAGCGAAAAAAAATTGATAGGTTGATTATCTCGTTTTTGAGATATAAGTGACTGAAAATTTGGCGAGAAACTGAACTCCTCTGATTTTTAATAGGATTAACATTGACAAGGTTTGACCATGAATGAATGTGACAGAAAAAATAGAATTTAATGAAATTTTGATAGAAAGCTCATAAAGATGTATAAAATGAAATTGTAGGAAGAAAATTAGGGGTCAATGGCGAAAACAATATAATGCTTTTAAATGGATAAAACACGAGGATTCCAAAAATATGAGTGAAATCCCAAAATATGAGGAGCCACCCTCCTTAAGGACCAGGACCCGGTTGTATCAACGTTTCATTAGCCTAATGAGTCATTAAGACGTCATTAGCGATATGGATTGTTAAGACTTAATGACGTGTTAATGACTCATTAAGCTAATGACGCTTTGATACATCCAGATCCAGATAGCAAAACCGGAGGTTTGCACCAATTACCTGGGAAAGTGCACCTGAGCATAAAAACTCATGTAGGTACCTGCATTGTGATAAAGTCATTAGATAAATACTCAGAAAAAGTGTTTAATTGCAATAACTTTTTACATTTTTTATGGCTAAAACGAAAAATTGCACTTTCCTAGTGAAATAAAATGATAAAAAATATAAAACGTCTATGATGTTTACAAATAAATACATCACAGAGACGTTAAATGTGATTTAAAAAGAAATAATTAATATAACAGAAGCATATGTAACAATAAATACTGTCTGTCTCGACATTTTAAGTAATAAGTTTGTGTGCCTAGTTTTGTAATATCTGAACATGTTTTACCATATTTTTTTATCCTATCCTTTCAGTTTTTACAACTTGTTTTCGTTTGGCCATGTCTTGATAAAAACTTCAGTGAATAGATATAAAATAAAAAATTGAAACAACTTATTTAAAACGACGCTTGACTACGCTATATTAATTGTCTTCAGCAAACACCTTAACTGCTTTTAGACTAAGGATTCCAGTGATTCCTTTGAGTGTAAGTTTAACAAACCGCACGTTTTTAACATCTTTAAATCTTAGCGTCAGAACTTCGCCAGGCTTTCCAGGTCCTTCAAAGACATAAATGTCTTTAAAACCTTCATCTAGATTCCTCGATATTCCTACATGTAAATTACAAAGTTGCTTTTCTGCAAATGAAAAGGAAACTGTTATTTATATACACAAAAAAATACAAAAGCAGCGAGGGAAAAGAAGGAAATTCTAAAAACAAAAATCCAAAAATACGGCTCTTACGCAGACTTAATAATGATAAAGGCAAAACAAATTACGCCACAAAACTAAACACGTCATATGCTATCTGAGTTAGGTTTCAATTATATTTGGTTAAACCAAGAGAAAATAAATGTATCATATGAATTCATTAAATGACTAAATACCAAGGTTACTGTAAATGTATTTTCTGCATATTCGCATTACGACAACTAATGTCTCATCAGTGCAGATGAAACCAAAACATTTGGAAGTCCATTAAACGTAAAACTTGTAAAAGCTGATTGAGAACAAATAACCAAAAGGATCTAAATAGAGATCCCACTATTCAGCTAAGGACAAAGCTATGCATGAGGGAGAAACTCCTTAGTTTTAATCAAAATTTTGTAAAATTTAAATATTGCAAGTTTCAATAAAGTCGGTTTTCGGGTCAGTACCAAAGTACTGACTACTGTGTTGGTGAATACCCTCGGGGACTTACAGTCCACCAGCAGAGGTACCAGCCCAGTGGTAACAAATAACTAAATACCAAAGTTACTGTAAATGTATTTTCTGCATATGCGCATTTCGACAACTGTCTCATCAGTGCAGATAAAACCAAAACATTTGTTAGTCCATTAACCGAAACATAGAAAGAAGCCACAGCCTGCTAAACTCACCTCGTTGCACAGCATTGTCACGTGTTGCACATCTCAGAAACCAGGAATGGACTATGATCATTTGTTTAAACAGATTCAGTCATGCGTGAAATGTAGGTCAGAGACAGCATCGGAAGCATGCATTGTTGTTGTCATCCCAAAAGGCATCATACATACAAGTATGGTTGATGTGGGCCATGTCAGTAAGCAGGAATGGACTTTAACCATTCTACCTAACCAAGTCGCTCACGCGTAAAATGTAGGTCAGAGACAGCATCCGAAGCAGGCACTGCTGTTGTCATCCCAAAACACATCATACATACAAGTATGGTTGATATGGGCCATGTCAGTAAGCGGGAATGGACTTAAACCATTCTACCTAACCAAGTCGCTCATGCGTAAAATGTAGGTCAGAGACAGCATCCGAAGCATGCATTCCAGTCCTCATCCCAAAATGTATCATACATACCAATATGGTTGATGTGGGCCATGTCAGTAAGCGGGAATGGACTAACCTAACCAAGTCGCTCATGCGTAAAATGTAGGTCATAGACAGCATCCGAAGCATGCACTGTTGTTGTCATCCCAAAACACATCATACATACAAGTATGGTTGGTGTGGGCCATGTGAGTAAGCGGGAATTGACTTCAACCATTCTACCTAACCAAGTCGCTCATGCATAAAATGTAGGTCAGAGACAGCATCCGAAGCATGCATTCCAGTCCTCATCCCAGAATGCATCATACATACCAATATAGTTGATGTGGGCCATGTCAGTAAGCAGGAATGGACTTTAACCATTCTACCTAACCAAGTCGCTTATGTGTAAAATGTAGGTCAGAAACAGCATCCGAAGCATGCATTCCAGTTGTCTTCCCAAAATGCATCATACATACCATTATGGTTGATGTGGGCCATGTCAGTAAGCGGGAATGGACTTTAACCATTCTACCTAACCAAGTCGCTCATGCGTAAAATGTAGGTCAGAGACAGCATCCGAAGCATGCATTCCAGTTGTCTTCCCAAAATGCATCAGGCATACCAATATGGTTGATGTTGGCATGTCAGTAAGCAGGAATGGATCTTAACCATTCTTCCTAAGCGGACACCGACGCCGACGCGGATGCGGACGCTAGGGGTATCACATAAGCCCCCTCACTTCGTGAGGTGAGCTAAAAACGTGTAAAAGCTGATTGAGAACAAATAAGAAAACATATCTAAATAGAGAAGCCAAAGTTCAGTTAGGACAGAGCTATTCATGAGAGAGATACTCCTTTGTTTTAAACAAAATTTTGTAAAATTTATTTATTGCAAGTTTCAATAAAGTCGGTTTTCGGATCAGCACCGAAGTACTGACTACTGTGTTGGTGAATACCCTCGAATGTCGAATTAAAGATCCCTATTATGAAAGTTGGCTAGCTAGTATTGCTGAAAGTGAAAAGTTAAACATATATATGTCTGATGAATTTGTTTCTGATTTTTTAAACATATTTAAATTATGATTTTGATACATCTTTATTACGTAAGCTACGTAGTTGTTCTTTAAAATTACAGTTAAAACTTGGTCGTTATGTGAATATTCCAAGGAACAGTAGATTTTTTAAGCGCTGTAATATGAATGTCTTGGAAGATGAATACCACTTTGTTTAAGTTTGCCCGGAATTTAGATTTTTGAGAAATCGTTATTTACTAAAATATTATTGTTCAGGTGTGAAACCACCAATTCATTTCTTTAACATTTTCAACTAAAATTTGGAATTTTCAAACCTCCCTGGACAATTTATCTTAAGTTTAACCTTGCCAAGACCATACATGTTGTGAAAGGCACATACCTGCTCTACATTATATCAAATTTTCATCATACCTTTAAAGCCTTCTAAGAGATTCCCGGTGTGTCGGGGAAAGCCACCTATAAATACGTACCACGACGTCACAACATTGCGCAAAAATAGTCATTGGGAATTCCCCTCCTTTAAGTGATCTAAAATTACACCTGGTCAATTGACCTTGGTCTTGAAATAAACCCAATATATCAATGTTTAAATGGGTGCATCATTGATCAAATTCCCTTGAATAGTTTGAAAGGTGCAAGAATACAAAGTCTATCTTTAGATTCAAAAGGTCTATTTTCTTATACGTTCCAACTCTGATTGGTTGAATTGGTGGTTTGATACCTTAACATGATATTAAAACATCCCCCAGTGTAATTGCTGCACTTCATCATGTTTTTTAGTTAATTTCCAAATTGTATACAGAAAATAACATCTTTTTCTGAATATTTCCATACTTTACATCACTATTCAAAAAGTCACTGATTTAGTGTTTTCAGTGCTTTGATTAAGCACAATCACTCATAGATGTTAAACATGGACACAAAACCAAAATTACTTCTTTTATGTAATGA
>MJUU01013125.1:31659-95466 GCA_002080025.1 Modiolus philippinarum | reverse complement strand
TTTTACCGAGCGGTCACAATAATTTTAATCGTCACTACTGGTACAAAAGTATTATATTCCGTCATTTGAACAATATACAGAGTAATAATTTTAATTGGCATGGTTCTTGGCACGCTAAACCTCCTCCATTTGCGGTAGCAAGCATTAGCTTGATTACACTTTTAGGGTATCTTTGAGTTCAGTTTAGTTAAAATTTGAAAAGTAATAAGACAGTCTTTTAGACATGTTGAAATTGTGCAATTTTGAAAAGCAATAAGACAGTCTTTTAGACATTTTGAAATTGTGCAATTCCTTAGCGATATATTGTTGTGGACAGGTTACAATACACTTTTCAGTGATATGCTGCATCTCTATGGATTGTACTTACTGAAGTAAAGAAATTTAGTAAAAAAAATTCAGTTGGTTTAGAAATGAAACCATTACGAATATGTTAAACAATAATTGTGCGACCATATCTATCCTGCTATTTCAATTCCATATATAGGCACTATCTTTGGGCTGTTTTTCTCTGTCATTCATTTTAAGTATCAACTTTTTGAAATTATTCATATGTTATGTGGTAATTATAAAAAATTGTTGCTAGTTTTTACAAGTTTGGACTGTGCAATCCGTTAATCCTGATTATTATTCCGATCATTAATCTGATAATCCTGATCTTTAATCTGTTAATTTTAAACGTTAATCTGATCGTTAATCGGGTAATCCCGAGTGCTAATCCGTTAATTCGATCACTAACCTGATAATCCTGATCGTTGATCCCATCTTTTTCTTTTTTCATACAAATGTCCTAATTTGAGATTGATGTATCCAGACGACATGGGTTTAAGGGGCAACATGCTTGTAGGCATGTTTATTTGCATAATTACGGAAGGGTTTATGTTAATACATTATTTTGACATCTTTATTAACAATGATATTTCACACAGTTTATCGTCATTGATGGATAAGTATGTGGAATTTGATAAAGGTAGTTCTTTTTTTCTTTGATGTGATCAATCATTTTGACATTTTTATAGTGTATGTGAATAAATAATTTTGTGGATATTTTGTTACATGGTTGGGTGGATTCCTTGTGGTTTTTTCTTGACATTGATGTATGGGTTTTATGAAATTTTATGATGGTACGTACTTTTTCGGTGTTTGATCTGTCAATAACTTTTGACAGGTTTATAACTCATTTGCATAATTAATGAGGGGATTATTTAAATGACGTCACGCCTCTATCAGCCAATCAGTGTTTAAATTATAAGGGCATAATACTACTGGTAGGAACACAACGGGGTTAGAATTAGAGACTATTTTTAGGCCCTGCATTAGCGTAAATATTCGCAAATCCGGGGACATGGGCAAGTTTACACGTTGACTGGATTTATAGACAGTGTAAACAGGGTTTACGGACTGCAAACAACACCGCACCTAACCCTGCCACAGATGATGTTATTCCATTCGTTGTGACACACAATCCTTCAAATCCGAATATTTTAAATATAGCAAGAGTTAACCTTCCAATTTTTACTCAAAGTGCAAAGTTAAAGGACTTAATTACCCCTAGGACGCTTATTCAAAGCAAAAGACAGCCACCAAATTTAAAACGTTTGTTGACAAAAGCAAGGTTTGATTCACAAGAGACAGAAAAGCCAATAGTTACACCATGCAAAGATAAACGTTGTGGCACTTGCAGATATATCCACGCTGGTTATGAAATTTTTTCTAGGAATGGAACTAAAATTCATACTAATGCAAATATGGACTGTAAAAGTAGCAATCTTATATACTGTATAAAATGTTCTAACTGTCAAGAAATATATATCGGCCAGACTAGGAACGCTTTATCTGAACGAATGAGGGTACACCGTCAACAAGTAAGAGAAGCTGGATATAGACAAATACCACTAAGTGCTCACATTGAAACTTGTGGCGGTGGAATTTTTTTTATTTTTCCATTTTATGAAATGAAATCTCAAAGAGACACTTTAAGAGAGTTGAAAGAACGTAATTTTATAAGAAAATTTAAACCAATTTTAAATGGACGCTAAATTAATTTTTTTAATTTTTTTTTAAAGAACTCTTACTTTCACATTAGTTCTTAAAATAACGTACATTCTATTTATAACGTTACTAAGTCGTTCTATTGTCGGTAACGTCACTTAACGTTACTTAGTTACTACCGTATTCATTCACCTGAAGTCGTCTTTACAGACGTTGAAAGTACTAGTGAAGCATAAATATGGAAATTCTAGTTGTGTTGGATTTTTATTTGAACAATATATATATATATATATATATATATATATAAGAAAAATATTACGTAGAAAATGCTCCGTAGTCTTTATGAAAAATATTCCCACAAAATATACACAATAATGTTCATCTTGAATGGAATTCACCTTTTAAATTTTGTCCCGTTTGGTGTCACCACTGCACTATCAGGTTTTGTTCTGTGACGTCGTGATACCGGGAAAATACACGCACAATAAACAATTTTTGAACATGCGTGAAATACAACTTTTCCCGCGAGTTACCTGATAGTGCAGCAGCGACACCAATCGGGAAAAGCAGGATGGTGAATTCCATTCCTACCGGTTTCACCCTTGGGGGATATTCATGGATAAACGTTACTTAGCGTTACTAACAGTTACTCAGCTTCATAGGTATATTAGAAACAGGAACGATAACTGACGTTCATTATATATACTGCGGCTAAATGTTAAACGTCTTGTGCAGTGCGTAAAATATCAAACGTTCAATGCGGGTCTATATTTTTGTATAAATATAGTTTCTTTATTTTCCCTTTGGACATTTGGAAGTTTTTAATGTAAGAGTTTCAGAAATTTACATCCATGCCATCCTCCAAAGTCAAGTGTTTTAGGTTAATGCCCTTTTCAACAAACCCTTGACAGATATCGCTTACATTTCCTTGGCTACTTTGCAAAACAAGAAGCAACAAGAACTGTCACCAAATGGCAGCCAGTTAAACCCCCACTTATTGAACCCCGAATCAATATAGTAAGTGCAAAATTAAGTGTGTGTGGACAGACTACAGGTGTGGACACAGTACAAGTGTGGACACATTAAAAGCATTTACACAGTTTCAGAGAAAAATAAGATGCAAATAATGTGAGAAGAATGCGGGACATAAAGATGGAAGTGCACTGAGTCAGTAAACAGGAAGTAGTATTTCAATATGGCTGAAAAGGGCAGACACAGTATAGTACCCCATATTGAAGCTCCATGCTAAATATCAAGTGGCTGTGATATGAAGTTGCTGAGAAAGTATGACAAAAAGTCACATTTTGAAAAAACGCACAAAGTCAGTAAACAGAAAGTAGTGCAGCAATATGGCCAAAAAGGAGAAAAACGATAAATTAAACAATACTGCAGCTGCATGCAAAATATCAAAAGACTGGGATGTAAGGTTGCTGAGAAAAATGCGAAGAAAAAGTCACAATTTGTTAAAAGGCACAAAGTCAGTTAACAGGAAGTGGTGAATTGATATGGCCGAAAAGAGGGGGCGCAATAAAGGACTCCATACGGATGCACCATACCAAATATCAATTGGCTGTCATGTGTAATTGCTGACAAAAAAAATGACGAAAAAGTCATAATTTGAAAAAAAGGCACAAAGTCCATTAACAGGAAGTGGTGTTTCAATATGGCCGAAAAGAGAAGGCGCAGTGAAGGACCCAATTCTGAAGCATCATACCAAATATCAAGTAATTGTCATGTGTGGTTGCTGAGAAAAATGCAACGAAAATATGAGTGACGGACGGATGGACGGACGGATGAAATGACTGACGGACAGAACAAACCCCCTCCTTCGGGGCGGGAGTATAACTAAATGAGCTATTGGGATTGAGACAGATGTCATTTATAATTCATTGGCTACTTCTTTTGATCAAATACAACCAGACAATTCACTGAAATTATGTCTTGACCAAGTTTGATTGATTTATTTTTAGGTAGAAAGTAGAACCCTTACACGTGAGGGGAGTTCTTTTATAAAAGACCATATGTTTTACTACTTTATTAATGGATGTGAGAATTCAGAATTTTAAGAGTTGCGAAGTTGATAAAATAACTTATAAAGTGATTAAATTAGTTCATTAATGCAATTTTTTTCGAAACTGCCCGTCAATACTATCCATCAATGGCACAGGCCGACAATAATATTTAGGTCGATTATATTCATGACGTGAGGACGCTTTCAGAAAATGTATTACAACTCGGTTATAAGATTGTTATCAATAGATTAAATGGGCAAATTGTAATAAAAAGATGAAATAAAGACTTTACAGCTATTCACGAAGAGTGCTAACGACTGACTTGAGGTTTGAATTAAATTCTCATTGTTTGTAACAATGTAACTTTACATGCTATTTTGTCTCTATCGATCTAGATCTGTAAAAAAATAACTTACGATTGTTCACTAACTCAATTTGATCAATTTCCAGATATACTTTTCTTAAATCAACGAGCCAAAACGGTTCCATCTCTTTTTCCGTCTGGAAGTATGTTGTTGTATCCCCAGTAACGCCATTGCTTGAAGGATATTCTATGCCGAAGGCACAATACGTTGAGCTTTGCAAGGTGGGTTTACCACGTGCAACATCCTTGTAGTTCATTAGACGTTGGTAGCTTGGCAGATTCTGTCCGGTATTCGTGGAGTTTATAACGTTATCTTAAATAATAATAAAAATTCCATTTTTATTTTATCTCCCAACATAAAAACAGATTGCAATTGCTTGTGTCTCTTCAAACCAAAGAGAACAAGAAAACCTTACAGCTCATTAAAATTAGTGTAGTTGGAGTTAACATATGGTATGGTCTCATGTCCATTTACTCCATGTCCTTTCGTAAAATACTGAAACGCTTGGAAGAATATATTTATAGTTCCGACAAACCCGAACGGCTTACCAAAAACCACGGTTATGCATATTATGTGCTTATATAACGTGCATCTACATGCTCTTAAAATCAATTATACATTACTCTGTGTTAGGAACAAACAAGAGTTTCAGTACTGAGATATGATTAACTCGGCGGAACATGTCTGCTAACATTAGATAGACAATCATCTTTTTTCTTTTTTTTTCAAGACATGGAAGTTTGCGATGTTGTTACTTTTCTTGTCAATATAACGTTAGCAGACAAGTTCCACCACGACCTTTTGCCAAGAAAGATTAATCCGTGGTGTTATTGACATGGACTTAATCAAGGTAATATATAAGGTGAACCCATATAAATTTACGATAAGGATGGTGGGCTATTTTACTTGAATTCTTTTCCAATAGTAGGCAGATTTTTTTAAAAAAAATCGTTCTACATAAGAGAAACGGCAATAACACTGCAGTGCGATGTTTTTTCTGTAAATGTGAGAGAAAATATACCAGAAAATAAACTTACTCGGAAAATGACAAATTTTAAGGATTTTAACCTCTTCAAACAAGGAAAATAAGTAACAAAGATGAAGAAAAGATTTTCTGATCAGTCTAAATGAAGTCGTCCATGTGATAAAAGTCGATTTGGTTATTCATTTCCATCATATCAAATAAGTAACTTTCTGAAAACAAATCGAATATGATGCTATATAGGATACTAATATCGTTTTGGTCGGTGACAGAGCATCAACGTTAACGTTTGATAAAACTACACAATAAAATCATTTGCTTGGGGATGCTAAGCTTTAGATACTGTAGCTAATACACAACTGTTTCATAACTGCTGAAATAAAATTACTGCCTTGAACACTAAGAATTTCATTTTGAATGACTACCCTTGAAAATAAACTGATTTGTTTCATCTTGGACCCTCGGCATAGCAATTGCTTCCGGATATATTGTTGCACGACCACACAGTACGTAAGACTAATCTATAGTAATTGCCATTGTATCAAATGGTTGAGAAATTATTGCCAGTTTTACTTTTTTAGTCTTGTTCTTCAAAGTTTTCCAATTTTTTTGCCGTGCTGGACATCTCTGACGATCTTCCGCAATATCTACAAATATACCAGGCCAATAAAATATGCTGGTATTCTTTGCTATGTCTTCTGTACACTAAAATGACCAGACAATGGTTTATCATGTTATGACTCCCAGTTTTCGTTTCATCTCGTTAGGTACTACAGTGTACAGAGTAATATTTTCAAATATAAATCTTGCTTTTACTGTTATCATCATCGTTCTGATACGATACTTCCTTACATTTTAGGCCAATAATCCTTTTGTTACAACATTTTAATTTCCCCAGATTATATTTCCTTCAGTATAAAAAAAATATCTTTGTCGTTTAGATCGTCCTGTGAAATTGTGTCATTATCACTAATATTTCTTCGAATAAATCGATTACGGTAGGATTGTACACCTCTTCGTCTTTTAAAGCTTCCACTTTCATTAGGTGTATTTATTCTAGGAGACGGATTAATATAAGACTTCAAGTCTTGTTTCTGAATCCTATAATTAATTTGTTGTTAATTTATGTTATTGAATTGAATATTTGTCTGTGTAATATTATGTATAAATTAATTAGTAAATATGTTTACAATAAAGCTTCCACTTCACCCATTACACGTTCTCTATACTGCTTTCTAGCCTCTCCTACAAGTCCTTTAGGAAGATTCTCTAGCTTGAACCGCCCCTAAACGGTCCTTACCTGCTTGAAAGACTCCTTTGCTAACTAAATTTATTATACTTAGCTGTATAGTATTCTGTTGTCTACACTTCTCATGCATTATAATTTGTGAACACCCAATATCTCTTTACGTTAAAACTTTTTTATCCATTTACACTGTAAAAATTGTGTTTAGGCTCTGAACACCATGTGAAACATGTTTAGCCTAAACATGTTTAGGAAAATGTTTAAATTCTATACACATGATTTCTAAACATGTTAATTTCCTAATCACGTTTAGACCGAGAACATGTAACACCTTACATATTTAGACTTAGAACATGTAACATTTTACATGTTTAGAGTTAGAACACATGAAAATTTCCCGCCAATGGTATCATTTTACACAAAGGAAATAGCGTGGTCAGCCATTTTCTTTGAAACGTAATGTAAACAAGTAGGGGAACTAAAAGTTTATTTTGCAGATATCAGAATGGAATACGGAAATATCTATAGCGAAATACTTAGTTTAGGTAAGTGGCAATTAGAAAATTTAATATTTTTGTTTTTTAATGATTTTTTACATTTATACGCTGATCAAGTTATATTTTGTGAAAAAGGGGGAGGCCAATATACATTTTGTATCATTCTCGATTTTATGCTCTTTAGATCTACCGATGTTCTATATCATATAAGACGTGAATGTATCAGTTAATTTAAATTGTATTTTCATGTAAATTTGTTGATGAATTTTGATTTAAGATATATATGCAATTAAATTTAAAACCATCATAAGGTTCCATGATAATCACTGTTCTTAAACTTTTGTTTTGAATTACTCTTTTTTTGCTTTCAGGTATAGGTCTTAGACTGTCTGTTTCCAAGTAGAAGCTGTAGAAAAGTCAACTTTGTGCGAGATCCAATCTTATCAAACATTACAATGGAGCAAAGATTGATAATATTCTAGAATCTGTTTGAAACAATAGCCCGTTTAGTTTTGCTCACCAACATGTTCTTTATCACTTTACGGAAGCTATAAAGGATTCTGAATCTTAACCATGAACATTCCCAATTTGATATGCAGCTTCGTATTAAAAATTCCGAAATGGCAGTAGCACTGGCATCAAAGATTGTAGTTTACATGAGCAAGGACGTTTGTTTGATATTCCGTGAGCTAGCATGTTGGCTTTTCGTGGGCTTTACTGTTGGACATTCCTTGAGCTGTATTAATGGACATTCCGTGACCTATATTGTTGGATATAAATTTATTAAGTAATATTTGTAATAAATATATATGATTTGCATTCTACATTCTGTTATATTTCATTATGCTTCCAAACTATTATTATCTACTAACAATAAAAAAACAGGGACCACGCAAATGATTATAAAAATCTAGTGCTGTATTAAATATTGTGCGAGGATATGAGATGTTCTGAAGAAATAAGGTTTATATTGTTGGTTTTCATCTTGAAGTAATGGGTTTCATTTAATCAAATTAAATTCTTGGTTTTTAAGATGAGATGCTGAGGCTTGTTTTCTTTTTTCATTTTGTCATTTAGTGCAGTCAGTTTTCAGGCAGTGTAAATATTTCTGTATGAAGAAGTCTTATGAGCTTTAATCAGCACCAATGTCTATATTTTCAAGACTAACATATGAAATCAAGGATGCACCAACAAACTCTTCAAAAACTATAAGATTTATGATAAATGACAGGCACACGGAGTCTTAACATGTTTACAAGCTAAACACATAAAACCTAAACATGATTAGACTGTAAACATTTTCCTTAACATGTTTAGGTACTAAACACGTTAAGGTTCAGAACATGTTTAAAATTTGTTGCAAAAATGGTGTTTAGGAAAACGTTTAGGCCCTAAACACATTTTTTACAGTGTACTTAACCATCTTCATAAAAATCTGGAGAAATTCTGCCTGTGACATCTGTAGGCCTTATACTTATATTGCAGTCTTGGCTGTCTGTTCACATCTAATTTACGCGATGATTTTGACTTTCCAATTGTGAACTTTCCCTTTCTCTGCAGCAATATACCTACCTCCCCAGCATATGGAGTGTATATTTCACAATTAATTCGTTACTGTAGAACGTGCAGTTTATACAGTGACTTTGTGGAAAGAGCAAAAGCACTGTCACAAAAACTGTTGAGTCACGGAAATGTTCAGCCCTTGTTACATTCGTCCCTTCAGAAATTCTATGGCCGTCACCACGACATCATAGATAGATATGAAATGTCAGTGTCACAAATGAAAACTGACATTTTCAGCTAGATTCACGTCATCCCGGATTTGACATTACCAGTTTTGACTTTACCCTGGATTGACCCACTGCCAGTGTGACGGGTCCTTTACACAGAGCAGGACATGCTAACCCTTCCTGAGCACTTGATGTCACTCCGTTTTTTAGAGTTCACACTGTTAGTGCTTTAGTTTTTTTGTTTTGTATATGTAGTGGTTGTGTGCTTTGTGGGCATGTAGTGTCTTTGGTCTACCGTCTTCTGGTGTTCTTGATTTTGCCTTGTTTCTGGACTTTGATTTATGTAATCTTGTGCTTTGTTCCTTCGGTATTCTACTGCCGTTGTTTTACAATCCATTGCTATGTGGCCTTTCCTACTACATTTATAAGATTTTCTTTCTTGAAACCTTCCCTAAACTCCATTTCCACTTGAAAATGTAACCATTCTTTCGCATTCAATTCTCTTGGTATTTTATCTTTTTTTAATCAAGACTTTATGAGAAATAATATAATTATCAGCCATTTCCACTGACTCAATGGTCTTGATTTAGCAGGATCCCTTTGTTTTGCCATAATTGTAAGTCATTAGGCTTTAAATCTAGCATTTGTTCCTTCGCTTTTCTACTGCCGTTGTTTTTGTTCCATAATAATTAAATCAGACAACTTTTCAAATTGCCCATCTTTTGATATCCTAACTTACCGTCCAGTGTTCAAAATAATGTGTAAGTCTATATATAACTCTCAATGCAAGCATATGGCATACGATTCATCAACTATTCTCACTTTTGAGACACAGCAGTTCTTATTTTTAGCGTTGTGAGATTTCCTTGTCTTACGCTAGTGCAAAACAAAAAAAAACAAAACAAAAAAAAAACAAAAACAAAAAAAAAAAAAAAAAAAAAAAAAAAAAAAAACGCACGTGCAGCTTAGCGTCAAATATCGTGTATTGCATATTAGCGTCCATAGTTTACATCGTTCCTCATTAGTGACCATAAGTGTTTTTAATTTGCGTTTTATGTAATTTTTATATCATTTGAAGTCAGATTTCTCAGGAAAATGCAAAATAAATCGTTCCTTGAAATATGGCGGGCTCGGGTATACATTCGAGATTTAATGACGTTACAAAAGGGACATAACTCCTTGTGTTCACAAACAAATAGGAGACGATATTTTTGTGTGGATTTTAGTATATTTTTGGGTAAATACAGTGAGAAATAAAATCAAACACCAGTGGAAATGCGAGACAAGAGAAACTCAGACACCCTCGGGTAAGATTTCAATCATCTCGGACTCCGCATGCTTCGTCCGAGACTAGAAATCTTACCCTGGGTGTCTGAAATTCTCCTGTCTCGCACTTCCCCTGGTGTTAGATTCTGAATATCTTTTTCCATTTTTAAACTTTTCCCTATATTCCATACTATTCCATAGTCCATACTTTGCAGACCAAGTATTCTTGGGCTTACCATGTACATTTCCAATTTTTTATATGTTCCTAAAATAATTCAATATCACCCCTCTAGTTAAATTTTGGAACGTTTGGACGTTTAACTTATTACAAGTTTCCCGTCTGATCTTGTTTGTCTTTCTCATTTTCAACTTAAATTCCCATTCTAATTTTCTTATTTCAAGTTCATTTTTTTCTCCTTGTTTTATTCTTCCAAGTTCAAGTTCATCTTTTTTATTTAGACCCTAATTCAAATCTCCTAATGCCATCCTTCTCTTATTAAACTATGCTATTCTTGTCTTCGTATTTAGTTCTTTGTGTTTTCTCTTACGAAATTCGTCTTCCAGATACCCCCCCCCCCCACACTATTATTTCTTGTGTACAGCCATCCTCAAAATAGATTACTTTAGAACAGGCGTATATCCCATTTACCGGTAAAATAGACGTCTTTTCTCTTCATTCAATGGCAAATTTTAAAATTCCTTCGTCGAAGTTAATTGTTTCTCAAAGTTCCATCGGGTGATTTCAAATGTCTTATTTAATCCCGCTGCTTGCCGCTAATGTGTCAAAAATAATAGCGTGGACACAAACAGTATAGTGCTTGAAAAGTTTCTGAAATTTAATATCTAACTAAGATAATAAAATGTAATTATAGCTCCGATATTTAACATGATCATATTTGAACATATACACCACAAAATATTTTGGTTTTAGGTTTTATGGAAAATTTTCAACGTTTTAAAGATCTCCATATTTTCACACCTTTTTCACCTAGTGTCAATGTCAAATGATTCTTACATTTTGTTTCAGTGTAATTGCATTGTTTAGACCTCTAGCACGTCAAACAACACTTTTCTGCCACAAAAGAACATCTGGTTTGATTTAAAGGAAAGTTTTTTAAAAAAGCTCCGAGATTAGCACATTTCGGACGTTAATTAACAAACATGTTTTTCCATGACAAATTGTAGCAATGTACATGTAATTGTAATTTCCAGCCATTGTAAATGTTTCCTGTTATTCCCTCTTTTGTCATTACAGGACCCACAAAATAGCTGAAATTTTGCTGAAGTTGGCGTACAACATCAATCATTACAGGACAATTAGGTATTAACACAAGTTTCACGCACTTTAATTGAAAAATTGAAGAAAACAAATGCAAATGTGCTAACCAAATCCAAATTTATGACACTAAAAGGGCGGTATTTTGCTTTGGCTTTATTTGTCAGTTATCTAAGCGGAAATTGGTTTACAGCTGCCTGCAATTTTTTTTAAAAAAGCGTCTCATCTGCCTTTTCTGTCATCTTCGTTCGTTGTTGGATAAATTGCCAAACACATCGATAAAGCTGGATGTAATACTGGCTACTAATTTTGGGAACTTAATTATTGCCAATGGTAGTTTTGATAGGTCAATTTATCGTCAATTTAGCTGCAAAATTGTTAAGGGTCATTTGTTGTAAAGTATATGCCTAAAATGCTAAAAATTTGCATATCATAAGTGTATGGTTTGATGTGACTTTTCATTTAAATTCTATGACATTTCGCGTCACTGCAGTTTCTTTTTTTTTTTCATAAGTAGAAAAAGAAAACTTATATACCGTCAGTCCGAATACGATTCCTTGTGATTTTTCACATAGCTTCATATGATTATTGTTTCACATAGTGTTCTTGTCTCGCACTTGGCTATAAGCACAGAGCTCCAAATTTCTAACATTATATTTCTTCTTCAACCTGGTCAATTTCCAATTTTCTAAAATTATATCCCTACATTTATGTATGCAAAAGTAATATAAAAGAATACAAGAGAAAAAATTTGCAATGGAAACTCTATTCAAAATAAACGAAGTGATAAACTGTTAGTGAATCAGGATAGTTCGATGCATTAATTAATACATTTGTCATAGAAACTGGACATTAGTGTAACAATTAATCAAAATTAAATTTTTACCAAAAATCAGTTTATCACAAGAACTTAATTACAGAGAGATTAAAGCCCTCCTTGGCCAATTCATAGCTCCGTAATGTTAAGTGTAGATTTCATACTGTATGTTTATGCCAAGAAGATTCCAGAAAAAGCAAGATTTTAGCCCCTTTCTGCTCTCTAAATGCCGGGAAAAATGGCAGCCACTAAAAATAATTGGCAAATCTCTTGAAAAGTAAGTGAGAACCGAACCGTGAGTCTAACACGAACAATCCAAGGACAATGGCAACATCTGGAAAACAAAGACATAACATGAACACGGCGCAGAAAAGAAAAATGAAAACACTCACAAATACAAAAACGGACAGCATGGACCCAATAAAAACCATAGGTGAGATAAGATGCACCAGTAGAGTAAGTATCTCCTGCTTCGTGTTGAACATGAACTCCGGTAGTAAAGTCAAATCCGGTTCAGAAAAAACAAACTTATGGCAAAAAGAAAGATGTGTTGTCATCTGGGAAACAGATATCCCATAGCGGTCCACAAGATCGTGATGTCGACCGTTAAACTTCTGTAGTGATGACTTCAAGATAAAGCTAACATATTCTTGCTTAAGTAGCCTATCTGTAAGCTAGCGAGCTCTATCAAGGAAGTCACTGTATCAACCACAAGCCCCTGTAGCGAATAAATTGGGAGATATAAATTCCATATGCCGGTGCTTTTGGTATGTTGATTCAAAGAAAAGGGAAACTGACTATTGGAAAAGTGCAGTCATTGCGATTATCATACAGCCTAGTTTGTAGTGTACCTCTGTTGTCAATTTCAATATGAAGATCAAGGAACGAAGCCGATGTGGAAGTATCTGTAGTATCATTAATTTTTAGGGTTTTGTTATAGATAAGATGAAGAAAATCACTAAAGCGAGGGTTTTTTAGTGATAAAATATCATAAATATAACGCAAGCTGAAATTAAAAGATTTGGCAAGTTTTTTTTTTTTTTTTTTTTTTTTTTTTTTTTGNTTTTTTGAAGAAGCCTTTCGATAAATTCAATCTCATGTGAGTGAAAAAAAGTTACTGCAAGAAAATCAAAAAAATGAAATCCAACAAGAGTAGACCCTTATAGATGTCTCGCCCGTCCCTGCGTGGTGGCTAATAATGATGAGAAAAATCAAACTGGCCTAAATTAGAAAAGCAAAACATTTTTTTATAGCAATTGAGAATCATACTTATGCACAAAAAGCATATCTGGGCACTGGACCGTGAAATTGAAGTCAAGGTCAAAACCACATGAGAGACTGACATGTACTTACCAAGACCAAGCTATATACAAAATATTGACATATCATTTGTAGTTATTGGGAAAATGACTTAGGCAAAAAACTCATCCTAGGCACTGGACTGAGAAGTTGAGGTCAAGGTTAAAAAACATATGGCAGACTGACATGTATTATCCAAGCCCAAGCTATATACCAAATATCATTGACTTCTCACTTGTAGTTATTGAGAAAAAGACTAAGCAAAAAAAAACTTAACCTGGGCACTGGACAGTGAAATTGAGGCCAAGGTCATAAGCCATATGCCAGACTGTCATGTACTAACCAAGCCCAAGCTATATACCAAATATCATTGACTTATCACTAGTAGTTATTAAAAAACAGACTAAAGCAAAACAAAAACTTAATCTGGGCCCTGGACCGTGAAATTGAGGTCAAGGTCAACAGCAATATTCCAAACTGACATGTACTAAGAAAGACCAAGTCATATACCAAATCATTGGCATGTCACTTTTAGTTATTGAGAATCAGACTTTCGTAAACAAAAAACTTAATCTGGGTACTGGACCATGAAACTGAGGTCAAGGTCAAAAGTGATATGGCAGATTGACATGTACTAGCCTAGACCAAGCTATATGCAAATCAACATTGACATATCACTTGTAGTTATTAGAAACAAACTTTAGCAAAAAAAACTGAACCTGAGCACTAGACCCTGAAATTAAGGTCGAGGTCAAACGCCATATGGCAGACTGACATATACTAACCCAGATCAAGCTATATACTAAATATCATTGACTTATCACTTGTAGTTATTGAGAAACAGACTAAAGCAAAAAAGCTTTACCTGAGCACTGGATCGTGAAATTGAGGTGAATGTCAAAAGTCAAAAACTAAAACCAAGCTGTATACCAAATATAATTCATTTATAACTTGTACTTATTGAGAATCAGACCTAAGCAGCAAAAAACTTAACCTGGGCACTCGACCATAAAATTGAGGTAAAGGTCAAAAGCATTTAGGTAGACTGACATTTACTAAGCAAGACAAAGCCATATACTAAATATCATTCACATATCACGTGTAGTTGAGAAACATACTTCAGCAAAAAAAAATCTTAACCTGGTCACTGGACCGCGAAACATAGGTCAAGGTCACATGATTTTGTGTTCGCCAAATAGACTTCGCCAAAAGCTATATATGGAGCAAATATTAAGTTCCTATATCAAAGGCTTCTATATAATAACTTGACTTTACGCTGCTGCCAACACCGTCGCCGTCATACTGTACACGCCTATGTCTCGCTTTAACCATATTCGTCGCGGGAGAGACAAGAAAAATCAGATCAAAATGAAAATAACAAATACTTGGTTCAAGTAAAATTTGGCCCCTTAGTCCTCTTATAAGCTTGAAACTAGTTGGATATATGCAAAATCTTCCTACATAAAATAGAAAACTAATATGAGAATAAATGTCGAGGTGGATACAGCTTCACTTTTTGGCCCTTAGTTCTCAAACGTTTTACTGACGCAAAATCTGTCAAAATACTATAGATACTACTGAAAGCTAATATCAACAAGGGCCCAAAGAAAAAAGCTCTTTAAAACCCGATAAAAAATACGTCAAAGGAATTCCAAAGAAACAAACCAAATTGAAGTTAAGAAAAATACGTGATTCGCAAAAGTGAGTATTGGTCCCATTTTGGTTCTTTATAGCCCCAAATCAGAAAGACCAAAATATTTGTTAACATGCTATGTTGAGAGCTAATCTCAACATAAATTCAAAGAAACAAAAGCCATGAAAAAATTACAGTATATCCTATATATATATATAACTTGTTGATATCATCTTAGTTCTCTCGTATGTTTTTGTATATTATACGATGATGAGCTCTTTTTAAACTATAGTATCTGATTTAGTTACAACTCTCTCTATTTTTTGATAAAATGATTCTTTTTATGGTATAACTAAAATATTACAAAGGTACTTGCGAGCATGATTGATTCAAGTTCACTTTATGTGCTGTATGACCCTAGGAGACAGATTTATGTAAGCTTTGCTTGTTTCTGAATTCTAAAAATGTAATTTAGTTATGTATGATTATATTCTTGTACTGTTCATGTACTGTATATGTCTTTAGTTCAAAAAATATGTTTAAACCAAAAGCCATGAGATTTCATCCCCACTTGGCCCCTTATAGCTCTGGAATAGAGTAAGGTATTGAACAATTTGTTTACTGAATGCGATGTTTATTTATGTGTCGTCTGCATTTAGTCCAATGTCGACATATAGGGACAACTTTTTTTGTTATATTGCGTCTGTCCGTTCATCTGTATAAGTTCCGATTTTTTAGCATTAACAACATCTTAAAAACGGCTTAGTATCTTTCAGCCAATAGGAAAAAGAAAAGATATGGAGTGAATGTACATGTGACAAAAACGCACACGATACATAGAAAACTCCAGTTTATCAAGGACATGGCTTTTATTCCTGTCTACATCTTGCCTAGAGGAATGCTTCAATTTATATTGTAGATTTGAACCGTGTGAATTGTAAGTTGTTTAGATATTTTTTATACATTGTATATATACTCATGTCTTGTGCGAGTTTCTTGAGGGCCAAGTCATTCGTCCCCGGGATGCAGGTAACGAGCCGTCTATTATAATAGATATAGTACTACCTTCTTAATTCTGAATTTTGTGGATCCCAAAATCCAATATTTGGTAAAAACTATTTATGCTGAGCAACATTATTCTAAAGTTTCATAACGGTTCATCTCAAAGAACCAAAGATATTTGCAAAAAATAACCATTTCGTAGCTTTTTCCATCCAGCTGATGGATAGAGCGCATATTTTAGAAACAAGTGTAGTATTATTCTATTGATATTCATTTAGCGAATTTCCTTACATTTTGTCAATGGTTCATATTTGGAATTCCCGCCCAACAATTAATTTCTAGAATATTCAATTTCGAAATAATAGTACATTTAAAAATATTATATTTTCGAGGCGTTTTGGAGGCAGTGACTGATATTTTAGAAAGTAATCATTTTTGCTTCACTTTTGTGTTCAGGCTTCTATATGAATCTAAGGGACCAACCATTTAACCTGAAGGGGGGGGGGTATGTTTTTTTCTTGACAGAAAATTTTTTTTGCGCGAAAAAATTATTTATTTTTTTCACGTGCATCAACAAAATATTTTTTTTCAAAATTAACATTATTTCTTTTGGGCAGAAAACCTCCTTCAGAAAATTTGTTTTCATCATTTTGGCAGCCAAATATTTTTTTCACATAAAATCAGCTCCAAAATATTTTTTTTAGAAAAAAACCATAGCCCCCCCCCCCCCCCCTTTTCAAGTTAAATGGTCGGTCCCTAACACCAGTTGTGAAAGTCAGACAGAAAAATCTCAGACACCCAAGATTTCAAGCTTGCTGAGTTCGAGACGCTATAAATCGTATCCGGGGATGTCTGAGAATTTTTGTCCGTCAGTGTCAATGGTATTTGGTTCATTACTCGCCATTCACAAATTAAACAAATCAGAGTCGAAACACCAATGTTGACATCAGTAAGTTACTTCCCGTTTGCCGACGTCATGATGCATAGAGCACGTGTCCGATGTTATTTCGAGTTATTTCGACGCCAAAAATTTACATATTTATGGTGTGTTTTGTTTCAAAGGCAATCAATGTTCCGCTTTAAACTTTTTATTGTCAAATAGGAACAACTGGATTGGATAAACTTTATTACAACGTACATAATCCTCTCCATAAAATAATAATATACAAATACAAGATGACAACAATAGAGTTTACAAATACATTTTTTATAAAACATGCATTATGTTGTTATAATTCATTCATTATGTTTATTTCAAGAAAAAAGCATAAAAGAAAATAATATACAAACAAATGGAAAGATCGAATTTTGAGAGCACAGTGTAAGATGATTAAATCATATATGATTAGAAAAACGTTTCGAATATCTTATATAGTTATGAACACTAGTGAAATAAGAGTATTTTCCTCGTCACCTAGATCAGAGTTTCCAAATAACTATAAGATATTTTCAATACTAGTATTCTATTTAATATATTAAATGATATACTTTTCGTTTCATGTAAGCTAACCCGAGTATATTTTTATGATAAGATATTGGCGCGGTTAAACGCGTGAAGCTTGTTTAGCCCCCTGTGTAAGACAGAAAATTCTTGCACAGCTAAACAATCGATTCCCTTGTCCGAGTTGGGGGAATATATAAGTCATTTAAGGAAAGCATCTCCCTTCCCCGTTATACCGAAAAACGAGTATTCCACAAATACATTGAGAACTTGTTTTTCTATAAGTCGTGTCCTTAGGTAATACAAATATCAAATACCGAAGGTACATGTACTATGAATTTGGTTTCTGCATATGTGCATTTCGACAACTTATGTCTCTTCAGTCAAGATCAAATCAAACCTGTGATTAATAATTTGCAATAAAACTCCAATCAGGGCCCTGCCAATCAACATATTGGCTTTAGCGAATTAATTTCTTACATCACAGCACATTCAAAACATTTTATAAAAGAACGAAAACTCATACAATAAGTACTTACCTGCCATTGCATCTTAAACCTGACACAACCTGGAATAGAAAATCAACAACCAATTAACAGAAGCTTTATTTGAAAATGAAAACATTACGATTCATGTTGTTTTAAATAACAAGAGAAAGCAACACTTAACAATCATCGCCAATCAAAATACAAAATCGATAACATTAATATATAATTCCAAATGTTATTGTAACGTTAATTTTCATTGGCCAACGTCATGAATAGCAAAAAGAATATTTTCGATGTTTCCGTTTTCTCATGAATACGCTCTGCAAAAATATAGTGCAGCAAATAAAGACGTCGTTAACATGGATCAGGCAGTTTTCAACGTACAAAATTGGAATTATAAAGATTAAAAACCGATGTTTATGAAATTATGTATGTATAAATTCCGGCAGCTCACTTACAAATTCAGTTTGTGAGTGGGCTGCCGGAGTTTATACTGAAAATGAGTGTTTAATCATATAATAGTTTCTAAAAAGAGAACCGAGTTGATAATGAAATTTCTCACATCGAGTTCATAAATTTTGCAAATGTTTGAAAACAAGGCATAATTAAGGGGGTAGACCTGGGGTAGGAGGAGATAACTCTGTTTTTCACTTTTTTATTACTTACACAAACCAATAGAATCATTTCAATAGGTATTATCAAAATTTTAAAATTGTAAAAATATTTTCCACACAGCAAATAAATATTAATTTTGTAATGAAAAGAAATACCCAACATCCAGTTATATATAATGAATGCATTTTACTCTACATTTTTGCAATGATGTCCAAAGATAATGAAAATGTGTAAAAGTCGGATTTTTTCCAAGGGAGGTAATTTATAGCACAGATTCAGCAATTTTATTGATTTTTATTCACTTTATTCTAAATTGAGAAAAAAATGGGACGGTAGATTTTTCTAAAATTTTGATATATCTTACATATACTAATTTTCTTTCTATTCTCAGTTTTTGGTGAATATTAAACGACAGAATTTTTTACAAGACTTGTTTAATAGTGATCAAAATTCAGTAAAAATATCTGCCTATATAATTCAGAACACCGATATATTTCAGTTAAAACTATTTAAATTTACTATCATTATTCACGCTTACGTTCACACATGTCTAAACTATAGAATTTTGCATTTGAAATAATTTTAAATCAAATACAAATTCAATTAAAGCCTACTTTATACACCACAATCAGGTCCTGAACAGACCAAATAATATGAGGAAACAGGGTATCTTTGATGAATATTAGACATAAAATGGGACGGTAAAAATTGTTGTAAATTGCTGAAAGTCGACATGAACACGTGTACTTTTAATGCTGAAAATATTAAGAAAATTAAACGAGTGGAAAATTTTAGGCCTACCCAGGTCTACCCCCTTAACGTGTTTTAAATTGTAGAAAACGTTTCTCTAATGACGAAATGTAAAAACAACGAGGATTATGTTCCGAATAGATTTGGCGGGAAATCCACGTCAGATGTTCTAGAGAAGAGAAATATTTTTATCACATCGGTCAGGCGTTGGTTAAATTTGCTAGAAATTAGAGAAATGTCGATAACATATTATAACATCGATAATATATGACAGCAGTTGTAAGAACACTGCCAGTTAATTTCATCTGTTGACAATCCCGAAACCAAGACAAAATAAAGGGCTACGACCGGAGCATGTCGACCATTGAAAGTGTAAACTAAAATGAATGCGGACACAGTAATTTGCTGGACACAAGAAGGACATTTACGCATAAATTAACTGGACACAAACTAGTGAAAATCAAAATTAGCCCTTTTATTCCTTGTTAATAGGATATAGTAGGAGCTAAGAAAAATCTGTTGACTTCCAACTAAAGCTTACATCAAGAGAAATCCGAAGAAAAAACTGGCCCCTTTGACCGCTTGTAGCTCGGAAACAGTAAGAACTACGTCAAATCCCTTGACACAATACTGAAATCTTACAATGCGAGGAATCCAAAGAAAAAAATCCCATCAAAATCTGATGAAAAATAAAGATTTCACATATTTCTTATAATTGCAATTTTAGCCCCTTTAACCCCTTATAGCTCGGAAACAGTAAGAGTCATACCAAATCTGTTGACAAACTACTGAAAGCTTGCAATGAGAGGAATCCAAAGAAAAAAAAAACCTGTTGAAATATGATGCAAAGTAAAGATTTCACATATTTCTAACTAGAGGCTCCCAGGAGCCTGTATCGCTCACCTGGCTTTCAGTTGCCAAAATCGTGGTAACATTGTAAGTTATACAGTTTATCATCAGTCTCTCAAACTTTAGTACCTCGAACAGAATGTACAGAATGTAAAGTCTGATTATATTTTACTTTATTTCTTTGTTGGGCTTTTTTGACAAAAAGCGTTCTTGCTAAGGACCACTTTCAACACCAGTTATGAAATACGAACAATTTTCAACATCGGTTTTGAAGTCGCAACATCAATATCTATTTGGAAACCAAATTTCATTGAAATAGGACAATGTTTAAATTTCCCGCCTTTTTAGCCACCATTTTGAAAATGGCCGTTAGCAAACAATTTTCAACATAAGTTTTGAAGTTGTGACATCAATACCTATTTGGAAACCAAATTTCATTAAAATCGAAAACCATTGAATTTTCCTGCCTATTTTGGCAGCCATTTTGAAAATGGCAGTCAACAAACAATTTTCAACACGTTTTGAAATAGCGACATCAATATCAACTTGGATACCAAATTTAAATGAAATTCTAACATGGCTCCTGTTAATCGTCAACCAGTATAATACTCGATAACCATATACTTCGCACATGCGCAATAATATTGGAATCAGAGTACAAGGGGTGTAAAACTACGATGTTTCTAATTTTGTTCGTCTTGGTTTTGAAGGAAATAAATGTTAACAATATTTTTTAACTTAACCATGCCATTCAGACACGTAAATTTGTATTGTTTTGCTTTCGATTTGGATTTTGAGCTTGCATCTATTTGAAAACGTCAGATTGTGTATTGTGACGTCATAGACACGGACAGCAATGGAGGCGGCAAATCCGCCTTCTCTCAGGTCGCTTCAGAATGGAAAATTCCATTTTCTGTCATATTAGAATCGAAATAATTCATGGCAGGTATATGGTTATTGTTATTTAACCATGGGCTTGGTCTTTATATTCGTACATTTAACCCCTCGCTTACGCTCTTGGTTAAATTCGAATATAAAGGCCCAGCCAATGGTTAAATTTCCAATAACCATATACCTGCCATGAATTATTTCTTAATCAGATAATGTTGAATTTTCCCGCCTTTTTTGGCTGCCATTTTGAAAATGGCAGTCAAAAACTAATTTTCAACACGTTTTGAAGTTTCGACATCAATACCTATTTGGAAACCAAATTTCATTGAAATTGGACAATGTTCAATTTTCCCGCCTTTTTGGCGACCATTTTGAAAATGGCGGTCAATGAACAATTGTTAACATCTGTTTTGAAGTTGTGACATCAATACCTATTTGGAAACCAAATTTCATTTAAATCGGACAATATTAAATTTTCCCGCCTTTTTTGGCGGCCATTTTGAAAATGGCGGTCAACGAACAATTTTTAACATCAGTTTTAAAGTTGCAACATCAATACATATTTGGAAACCAAATTTCATCACAATCGGACAATGTTGAATTTTCACGCCTTTTTTGGCGGTCAACAAACTATTTTCAACACCAGTTTTGAATTTGATCGTGATACACTCAATCTTCATCTTCTATAGTTTTGGAAATATAAGACGAAAAATACAAAATTTTGAAAATTCGGTGAAAAAGGGCAATAACTCCTACAATGGTTTATGGATTTTCTTTAAAATTTCAGGGTGGGTAGATCTTGATATGCTGAACATTTCTGCAATTTACACTTGACGTCTATCTGTAACACTTTTTGAAATAAAAAATGCAAAAATTTTGAAAATTTTACGGAAAAAGGCTATAACTCCCATACGGGTTTTCTGATTTTCTTCAAATTGCACAGTGGGTAGATCTCATCATGCTGATCATTTTTACTTCTTCTCAGATTTTTGATATCTGTAACGGTTTTCGAGTAATTTGCAAAAAACAGCAATTTACCCCTATGTTCTATTTTTACTAACAGCGGCCATGTTGTTTGGTCTACGGACATAAAAATTACAAACTTGAAAGTGCATACCCTGGTGACGATTAAGGCTAAGTTTGGTTAATATTGGTCCAGTAGTTTCAGAGGAGAAGAACTTTGAATAAAAATGAAAAAGAAAGGAAATGGGGTAAATGTCAAGGAGACAACATCCCATATCCAGGTTAAAACGACCCAAAACAAAAGTTAACGGACGGACGGACGACGGACGCCGAGTGATGGGAAAAGCTCTCATGGCCTTTGGCCAGGTGAGCTAAAAATTGCAATTTTGGCCCCTTTGACCCCTTATAGCTCAGAAACGGTAAAAGTTGACATACTACTGAAAGCTTAAAATGAGAGGAATCTAAAGAAAAAAAATCCCATTCAAATCAGATGAAAAATAAAAATTTTAGGTAATCTGCATGTTTGCAATTTTGACCCTGTTGGGCCCCTCATAGCTTGAAAGGAAATAATTTATCAAAAATCTGATGGTGCAGCGCTATGTTAATTTTTCACAAGGAATCCATTGCAAAATCGGATTAAAAATGAAAAAAAAATAAAAATTTTTGAAATTTGCCCCTTTTGGGCCCCATTTATCTAGTGAACGGCAAATGCCACGTGAAATCCATTGGCATACTCAGGATTGGAAATTTTCTTAGGAGTACATTGAAAGAAACCCCATAAAAATCCGATAAATACTAAACAAGGGAAATTTACTTGTGGATTACTAGTTAAAACATCCTCTGTTTTAAAAAATTCTATACAATTCATTTCTTGAACGATTTTCTTAAAATTGGCATTGATAAAAAGAGCTTGAGATGTACTGTCTTACAGTAATTTAGGAATAATTTTTTGGATTTGTTGTTTTCAAACTGTCACAATTTAAACATAAACAGAAAATTTTGCTGTAAAAATTTAATATATATCTATAGTAAAATTTGACTTTAATATTTTTATTCCTATTTAGATCGTATTGAAAAAGTAACTACCATTCTTAAATTTTTTTGCTTAATTACTGTGAGAAACTACATGTCATGTCTTTCATCAATGCAAAGTTTAGGAAAGTCGGCCAAGAAATGAATTCTACAGAATTTTCTAAACAGAGGCCTTTTTAACAAGAAATGCACTGGAAAATTTCATTTGCTGCAAAATCTTTGGAACAAAAGTTTCATGAAACTGACGCTTAAGTATGATAGAAAAACTTTACAAACCGACGATATTTAAACTTAAAAAAATGACATTTACAAATTTACAAATTGAAAAAACACTTAACTAAAACAGAACATCAAGCAATTGTTTTTTTTTTGTTTGTTTGTTTTTGTTTTTGTTTTTTTTTTCATAGCAGATATTTACAAAACCTAAGTTTTACCCATTTTTCGAAAGATATCTTTGAAATTTGCAACATAAATAAGTCAATTTTTATATTTCAAACTCAGAAATTAACAAACAAACAACTTGTGTAAAATTAAATTCAATTGCAACGCTATATATAAGTTTACACAGTATTATTTCAAGAATTGTAATATACAAAAGCAAGGAAGCATTATATTGACCTTAAGCCCTGTTGACAATATCAAAATTTTCTTGAAAAAAGAAATATTGTTCCAAAATTTGACGGTTAATAGATCATAGTGCCATGGTCATAGACAACTTTGCAAAAACATAAAGAGACTTTGATAGAACAGTCCATTGTACAAAAATGTATATTTATTGAAACTTTGATGGACCTTGAAGAGAAACTAATCAGGGGCGATTTAAAATGATGAGCAACATCTATTTACAAAGTTAAAGCTATAAGGAAGAAAAATATGTCTATCAAATGTGAAAAAAATGCCATGAACAAATGTCATTATATATTCTAAAGTGATCGAATTTCGTTACCCTTTTCAGCTCTGCCAAATTTTTCTTAGACAGTCATCAGTCCTAGGTATTGGAAATAATCAGACTTTTTTAAAAGGAATTTGATTTTCTGCGATCTGTATACATTCAATATAATACTTGGTATACCAAGCTATGGAAAAACACTTTTATTGCAGTCACCATGTGGCCTACAATAGTGCGATTTGAGTACCCCATGGTAAGTTCAAGACGGTTCTGCACTGCTTAGAGCAGGATCAATTACAAAAAGTAAAAGATTCCTGAAATTGACAGTAAAGGAATTTCAGTTTTATTCCTTGTGTTTTTTACCCATTAACGGATTCTCCTCTCAACTTCTATGATTCCTTGTTCATTTTCTTTCCAGAAAGAGTATTTTATATCTAGTTGGATAATAAACGGATAGTTTCCTTTGCTCAATTTTTACCCATTCAAGTTCAGTAGCTCCTTTGCTAATATTCTTGTTGCAGTGTTTTTAAATGATTTATTTCTTGTTATATTCAATATCATACAAGTAACCTTTAACAATCGGGAATAGGATGATTTATTAACTTTTAGTTACATTTTTGTCATATGTAACATTTTAAACTATTTTCATTAAAATTTTAACGTCGGGTGGAACAGTTAACTGTTTACCAATTTCCGGGAAAACTGTCACATGCACAGAATGGTTGCGCAATGCGACGTCATTCAAATCTTACTCGTGTAGAAAATTTGTTGGAAGGTGATGTTTAGAAAAGATGTTTTTTATTGTTTATACAAGTTAATAAAACATTTATTTCATGCCATGCTTCAGGAAATAGCAAAACTATAGTCTCTCAATGATGGAAATGACTTGCAAACTGTTGCCTACGGCAAGAGTTAAAGCCTCAAATATGGGTCAAAGTGATTTAGTTTTACCTGTATGCTGAAGATCCATCAGAGATGCGTGCATATACAAGGTTACATGATCATACCATGCATAGTGACTGAGATCTGCTTTAATGTAAGTCATTCAAACCGAAAATATAGGACAAAGAAACCTTATTTTCTCAGAGGCTGAGAGTTAACCCATGCCGACGGTACCCCATAGTCCCCCTGAATTTCGTTGAGGCGAACTAAAAATGCACACAGTCAGAAAAAAGGAAATAGCCTTGATATAGCCAACTATTACAAAGTTCGATTCATTACGGCACACTATGATTCAGCATTACAATTTTGCAAGGGTGCTGACCTACAATTCAGATGCATGCATACAAAAGGTTAGATGGTCTTATCATGTACTGAGACTTAGATCTGCAAGTCATTTTCATTGGGACAATAATTTTTGTTGTTTCCTTCAAAGGCATGAATTAACTGCATAATATTGTCTATGACTATATTATCTATATTCCTAAATGATATGTTAGTTTAACCATCCTTGGAATATCCACACTCATGGCAACGCCGACCAGATATGGCGAGTTAATCGTTTTATTCCATGTCACAGTATTGTCTTATAGATCACTGATCAAACGGAAGTTTAAACAATTATGGGTCATCTTACCAACAGATCTAATTGATGACTAATCCTGTCGTCATACCAAAGACATTCATGCTTGTTGGAATACACCAACACTCCAAAAATGTCGCTTTTATTCTGTATCACAGCTACTATTATAGCAACAAATGTGTCAAAACCATAATTTCCACACTGCATATTTTTACGATTTATATTAAATCATCAATATGCGTGATGCGGTCAAATGTGTAATTCATGCAGTGAAGTAATTTTTGTCTGATTCTCTCAACTTATATTGCGCAACACATTTCTGTTCTCGGAATTTTCTGTTTTTCACGATGGTACTATATGCGGTTTTATGCCAGAATTAATCGTCATTTAGTTGTTCCACCATTCACCTTTCATCTGACATATACACAAGCTCTGTAAGCTATATAATTTCCATCTGAGAAGATGAACAGTGTTGGGTTGCCAAAAGTATTCATTGGTTTTACACACCTTCGAACTCCGATTCTTCATAAGCTCTAACTACTTGACTCAAAACGACTCTTGGAGTCAAATACTTACATCAATGTCAGACTTTATAATTTTCTTGAATGCTCTTTGTTTTAAATGTAAATTTATCTTGAAATTGAATATTTTACATCCTTGATAGAGTATTTTTTCTCTTTCCATAGCCATTTTCGTAGCTTTGTGGAAATTTTCGGCTAACTGAAGCAAGTAGTCTACGTGACTATTTTCAATTATCATCCTTGTATCTTCTACATACTAGAGGGTATTCACCAGCCCAATAGTCAGACTTGTCTGACATAAAAATTGTACCTTGCGTGTTATAGAAATTTACCGTTTTAATCAAAATTCTAATCTCTTAAAATACTGAGGCTTCATTCCGTGTATAGCACTCGGTGGATGCCCTTGGTACTGGATTTGGCCTCCCATTTCGATATTTTTGGAATGAGTACTTCTTTTTTACAACTTTTGGATTATTGCTTTCCATATATTTGATTTTAATGCTGCTGATGAGAGGTTACTCCTTGAAACACGTGTACAGCATAATGAAATTTACTGCTTTATATGCAACTTCAGTATGTTTTGTATCTAGATACTTGTTATGATTCAATTCAGTTGTTTTTGCAATGCAAGTGTTGCTATAGCTCCGCTAGATTTGTCTGCAAATATCAGTCGTAAGGGTATAATTCTGGCTGTCGGTGAGCCTCTAAATTTCTCGAGACAATTAGATGCGTATGTGAAATTTTGACGGCATTGTACAATTTTGATATATCTCAAGTTAATGCTTCTTTATCCTGCTTGAACCGTATCAGAATTGACAGAAGATCGTAAGATCGTTTGGCACAGTAATCATTTATGATGCCAAAGAATTGAATATAATACGGCTTAGCGTAAATTTCGATTCAGATTTAGATATCTAGTGTTGTGGTATGTAGTCTGATAGTCCACTGTGTTTCTTGAGCTCATCGTTGGTTAGTTTCCTTGCCACATCAGGTGGAACCATGTCACAAATTTGTTCATCAAAAGGATTTGCACATTCAAGACTGGTTCGCATTAGTCTTTGCGCAGTAGATTTTAGTCGAGATACAGCTGCTTAAACGTTATTTGAAAGATGTATTTGGTCCTTAACCAAAGGATAGTCAACTGTCCATTGATTATCTCTCCTATAATGCTTCGTCCCAGATTCTATTAATTTTAATGTTCTTTCCTGTCTAATAGTATGTTGTGATTGCCCCATCACACACTTCTCAAATTTGCAAGATCCACATTTTAAATTGCATTGTTGACCTAAACTCAGAGGTTACTCCTGAAAACACGTGTACAGCATAACGCAATTTACTGTTTTTTATGCAACTCCGGTATTTTTTGTATTTCAACATAAATAATTCGTAAAGGTTCCGCCAAACCTAGTATCTCACCCCATTTTCATTCTTATTCTTATTTGGCCTATATTAAGAAGTGATTGCTAAGAATTAAAAAAAATAATAACTGGATTTTGAGAGTTTTAGGAAATTTACCAAACTTGGAATACAGAATTGTTTTAATTTAACCATTGAAACAATTTGTTTTGACTAAAATTCATCCAAAATCATGGTTCCTCACAAGTATTCCAAAACAAATTCATGTCTTTAAGAATATCAGGAAATGTAACGAAATTGGAATCAAATTTTTGAAATCTAGTCATCGAAAATTTTTGTTTAATATACTAACATTCATTCAAAAAGCAATACTAGTTCCCCCCAAAAATTGGGACAAGGACAAGGTGCGATAATGGGCTGATTTGGCACCTGAATATTTTCTTTTATATTCATTTGAAAGTTCAGATCCCACTTAAAGACACTATTGTTTCTGCGTATCCCTTTATTCGGCTTCTTTGTTTCGCAATTTCTTTATGACGTCGCGCAAAAATCCGCGAAATATATATTTCCTGTAACAGCGGCAATCATGGAACGTCGTAAGGGACGTTTCATAACCAAGAGAAAAAAATCAAAGATTAGAAGAATTTGGAAAGAAAGCGTCAATAAGGATGAGAAGACAACCAGAAGAGGCAAGGAAGAAGCGTTATAGGAAGTATCCTTATAGAGTCCCGGGGAGAGACGGATAATTGAACCGCACCTTTTGAAGAAGTCTTTGGAAGCTGTCTGTATAGACTGCGATGACACATTAAAAATAACAGATATTGTAAATGAAACTAAATGTGGACTCGGCTTCATAATGTACATTATGTGCCCATGTGGAAACATGAACACCGTTAAATCTGGAAAGACGCACCACGACCAGAATAAAGTGAAAACAAAGCCAATTTTCGACATTAATTCTAAAGCCGTAGTTGGTAGGTTTTCTCATTATGATATATATGATGACCAAAAAGAAAACAATATATACAATATAAGTAGTTACATATACCCGTAAAAGCCAGAAGTCTTATTCATATATCTATATAAAATAACCTCAAGATAATCGTTGTGGTGTATTTTTACTCAAGCGCAAGGGGCGCTTGAGTCTATCTATTACGATGCTAAATTCGTTCGTGCTAAATATTTGATTTTCAAATTTTGCAGTTCGCTAAATACATGCTTGGAGGTCAATCTTTTAGTGCGTTTTCATCTGTAGTTCACATTTCTATATAAATTTGAATGTCACACACATTTTACGAACTATATCTATTTGCGGACTAATATCAGTATGTTATTGGACATTTTGTTATGATTCCGGAGAAAATTTGTAGGCTTTCCAAATATTTTTTTTAATTGTTTTATATACCAGTTTAGGTTGAGCTAATAAACAGCAGTTACTACAACAAAAATGAAACCAGTTATCAATTCGACAGCAGCATACAGAATGAGACCTATCTACGGTAACGCTTATTTGTAATATTTTCCCGCGTATGTTCACTGAAGCGTAAAAAACCAGTGTTAAATTATCTTGGCAGTGTGCTACATAATGTAAAGCAAAATTTACTACTACATTTAGCCAGAATACTAGTGGGAGACACTGACATTTGTGCGATTTGGGAAATGTCCACATTTCGTCCAGTTTCCCGATGCCCGAGTTTGTCCAAATTTATCCCAACACCAAAGTCGATCAAAGGTCCTGTTTTCGTTGATTTCTCGTAACACGAGATATTGTGTCCCAAGAAGTTTTGGTTGTGACTTAAGAATCCTTTTCAAGAATCCTTGTCGTTTCGTGCCGAAACCCGTTTGCACCATGAGTTGTTTCGAATTATTAAAAAATGCAGGTGAAAGAATATTTTTCATGGTTAATTACACGTCTCTGTAGTAAATAATTTTTAAACTATTACATTTAAAATTCTCAACAGGTTCGGGATAATCCCAGTTGGGATAATATTAGATTATTACATGTTATTTTCCATAGTTTATCGATCGTACTTCGGTTACTCACAAACTGAATGAATTCAACGCGGCCTACTCGCAAAGTCCGAATATTTCGTTTGTGAGCGAGTAGGCCGCGTTAACACATCCACGAACTCCTCCAAAAGTACTTTTATTTCTTATAATTCCAATTATTTGCTCTTAAAATAATGTTTTCAGTGAATTTTGAGTCATAATATACTGCAATATTTGACCTCGGAAAGTATTAATCGCCCAGAAGTATTTTTCGAAAAAATAACTTCTTTATTTTTCATGACATTGACCAATAAAATTGGGCTTTGAAATATGAATTGAAATTATTCAATATTAACTATACACGTTTTTGAAAGTTACGTCAAAATGCACGTTGTTCAAGTTACACAAAATACATAAAACACTGAAATATTGCTGTATACAGAAAACGGATCGAACAATCATCTATATGTCCTTCGCTAGTTCTTTCCTTTCTATTTAAATTATTGTTGATTATTTGTTCTCTACAGAGACATTATAGAGATTAACAACTTATAATTAATAGTATATGTAACTGACAACGCTCGACACTCTCGGTAATTTTGCTTATCACCATTTTAATAACAATCCGACGAAATGTACCAATAATATAAGCTTTTACAAAAACTATCGAGGAGTTCTGAGTGTGTTGTTAACATCTCAGTTGCATCCTCGGTACTATATGTCAGTCACCCTTGACGTATTTAGTGGTTGCCAATCTGTATCTCTCTATCACTGCTTCTTATTGCATCTTTCGGTTTTGTTCCTATCACCCATACTAGTAACAATTTGTGCATGAATAAAGATCAGTAACTTGTCAAAATGGCCATTGCCTATGCAAAAATTAGATTCATATAAATCAATGAAAAAATTAACTAAAACTCAGCTTGAGTATTCTGCCTTTTGTCAGAGTATACTTGTTTTTTCTTTATTCTTTTCCCCATTCGTTGATAGTTTTGAATTATGCCAGAATACTGACATTTACATAGCACGTCCAATTAGTCATGATCAAGAAAATTTACATAGAAGATTGAATGTCCTATAGAAATAACTTTATTTAGGAAAAATCCTAAACATATCTGACCACTGTTCATTGAATTTCAAAGCGTGTATGTTAGAAAATGACGTCATCGGTAAAAAATACAAATACAAATACAAGAACATAATATATATAATATGTGTTTGCCAAACTCCAGAGTGAGACAAAGTTTTACTGATTTGCTACAACTTTGTATTATATCGGCGATCTACTCGAATTATTCCTTAAATCGGGACTTTTATCTTGTAAAGTGTCTGTAAAAGGCTAAAATATTGCATTCTTTGAAATATGACGATTTGGGTAATTGTTCTTTCAGTTTGAGTAAAACAAGGTAGACTGGTGTTTTAGACGACAACTATTTCTATGTTGTCCGTGAAGTACATTTGCACGGCATCGAAACCAGATAGGAATGTTGGGATGTGCATTCAGAAATTTTAAAATCGCGTTTCATTGATATCGAGTATGATAGGTAATTATCTAATAATGATGTACATATGTTTTACTGTTATACCATCCCTAATACGATTAAAATTGGATGTCCGGGAATGACATCCTTCTTCTGACTTGCAACCTATATTTGTTCATTGACGGAACGTCAGCTTTTGTGTAACGTTAGGTAGCACCAACACTGTGCGTAACGTCTTGAAAAAAAAACGCGCTAAATATTTGGCGCCATCTTAACACTAGACATAATTTCGACGATTATCTTTTTGCCTAGTACGGTGACCATATCTTTTTATTGTCTGATCTTAAGTAGAATGCTTCACTTTATAAAATATGAGAATTTTAGATCCATGAGAATTTTGACTCATTTTAATGTTGCTAGCCCCTGTATTGAACTTTCTAAAAACAAAAAGAAAAATGGGGGTCACGGACCTTATTATGTAATTAGTTCACAAATCAAAATTTTCATACTGATTTCTTTGTAAAATATTTTTTGAAATTACCTCCCTTCTTTAAATTTTCCTTTTTTAAGGAATTTTACAGTATAAATACTATTCCGAATTTTTCGTCTAAAATGATTGCTAGACATAGAAATGGGCCCATAATTTGAATTTTAAGCATGAAACATGAAAACAAAATGGCGGAATACCACCGATCCACCTTAATAGTTGCAAGTTCCTTACTTCATCTACCTAATTGGGCATTTAGACACAAAAGTCTGTTCTTATAAAAACATCAATCATCATATCAAGGCACCAGCATCAGCGTTGTATTTTCCTAAACAATATTTAAATGCCAGGGCGGCTAATCGTCTATGACCTGTGGCGGAAGTAAGAACAAAACTTTCAGGATTGTTCTCTGTGAGATCTAAGACTTACTGTGTACCCAAGTTATCTTTGAATTGTCACATATAGCCCATTTTAATGTCAAGAACTCTCTTGTATGTGGTTGATAGTTCCGTTCTGTCTTGTCGAGTCCTCTACTGGCATAGCTTATTACAACCTTGTTGGCTCCTTGGGTTGATACAGCACAGCTCCTAAGGCATCTCCAGATGCATCAGTATGTAGTTCAAATGGCTGTGAGCAATCTGTGTATTCTTGTATTGGTGCTGTAACTAACTTTCCTTTTAGTGTCTCAAAGACTGAATCCTATTGTTCACTCCTACCCCGTTTCTTTTTTTCCTTGGATTTCTTCTTCTGATGTTTCTTGACAGGTGTTGGCACCAGGTTGATCTATGGTTCAACCTCTGAGTTGATAATACGACGATGATATGACGAAAATATCCTACCAATCCGAGAAATCTCCTTACATTCTCCTGTGTTTTGGACTTTTGACGGTCGATAACCTTTACAGTCTATCAGGATCAATATCTACTCCTCCCTGTGAGCCAATGTGACCTACAAACTTAACCTTGCGTCTGAAGATCTTGCATTCGTTCTCAGACTGCTTCAAGTTGGCATTTCTGGTTTTGTCGAATAAAAGTCTGAAGTTATTGAGATGGTCTTCATAGCTCTTGGTCTTTCTCACTTTGTCGATGTGCAATTCTTAGTTTGTTGAAATCCTTAATGGTATCAGAATAGTGACCGCTGATGTCTTTAATTTGCTGTCTAAAACATTTCCACTACATGTTGTAGTATTGACTTCATCATGAGTTACTCTCTTAGCTTCAAGCCCTTTACCAATAATGTCTTCCAATCAGATACGTCCTCGTCTTCTCTTTTCAGCTGTTCCCTGTTATGTAATGCTCATTATAAACTGTCTAGAGTCTGAAGTATCTTGTAAAGTGGATCATCCATACCGTAGTAAAAAGTGCTTTCAACTTAGTAATTTTCCACGACCCTTTAAAGACAGCAATTTCGACGATCTAGACCAATCCACATCTCTATTTTTATTTTATTTTTACGTTTGATATAGTATGTGTACATATTTTTACCTTTTATAGCAGTTCCGACAAGAAATTTTAACTTGTTTGTTTATCTATGGTAATACATAATGTCTTGTGCCTATTTGTTGCTTACAAATAGGCTACTGAAGCAAGGGTATGTTGCCCATAACTTGAGGTCATCACTACAGAAGTTTTACGGTCGACATCACGATCTTGTGGACCGCTATGAGATATCTGTTTCCCAGATGTCAACAGATCTTTCTCTTTGCCAGTAAAGTTTGTTTTTCCTCTACCGGATTTGACTTTACTACCGGAGTTGACATGTTCAACACGGCGGGTGTCTTATAAGAAGCAGGAGATGCTTACTCTACCGGTGCACCTGATCTCACCCATGGTTTTTATTGGGTCCGTGTTGTTCATTTTTGTATATGTGCGTGTCTTCATTTTCTTTTCTGTGTCATGCTCATGTTATGTCTTCGTTTTTTTGTTTTTCCGACGTTGCCATTGTCCTTGGATTGTTCTTTTTAGACTGACGGTTCGGTTCTCACTTACTTTACAAAAGATAATTCACAAATTGCAAACAGATAATACACGAAACAAAGAACATACAATATAAATTGCCGATTCTTTTAAACTACCATCAAGAAATTGATGCTGAAATAAACATGCAAACTACACAACATTCTGGGTTTATTGGTGTAAATTTGATTGAAATCAGATAAGAATTGTCTCCACAATAATTCTTTGCAAAAAGGTGATTTTATATGAAATATACAGAGAAAAAAAATGCAGCGTGCGAATACTTTTGTCCCAGATCTGTATGTCATAGGGGTCGAAAATTGAATTATGTTATCAACTTGCAGTCATCTTTATAACTGTTATGGTGATCCGCCATACCCTTATTCTCATTTTGGAAGGGAACCATGTAGTACACATATTTAGACGTGAAGTTCATTCTTTTGTTACTCTTGTTGTGCCTAATGTTTATCCTTCTTGTCTGTATACTGTACCTTTAATGGTATCAGGATTGAAATAAAATTTAATCAATTATAATCTACCTGCTTACAAATCAATCATATTATTTGAGATTTTCTCTTTGGGCATATTGGGAAAAAATTATTTCTCTCGCATATAATTTGAAGCCTTTAATTTTCTTTTCTTTTGTTTTTTATTTATTTATTTATTTTTATTTTATTTTTTTTTCCTGAAAACTCTCGGGATTTTAAACATTTGAGAAAGCTGACTTTTTCTTAATTTGTGGACTTAGTCATGTAAAATTGTTCATAATGAATACTTCTTATTTCAAAAAAAGACATATAGATCTATAATATGTCTTTGTTTCAAAGCAACAACATGATTACTTAAAAGTGAAAGTTGGCATTTGCATTTACTCCATTTCCTTTCACTCACCATGATCTATCGATCTATTAACCAATTAGACTACAAAATCAAATTCAGTAAAAACGTGTAAAATATGCCATTTCTTTTAGTAAATGCACGTATTTACTGGCAAAGTTCAGTAAATACGTGTATTTCCTGAGTGCCACAGTAAAACATGTATTTACTAAATTTTTGTAAATACATGTATTTACTAATTACACATATTTAGTGTAACAAATACATATTTAAAAAATGAAAATAAAAACTATAACGTCACTTCAATTTACCTTAGTCACACCAGTATGTTTACATGTGAGTGGTGTTGCGTGACTTCCGGTAACAAATGGCTTTGACCTCTTATACTAGGGAGTAGAGTCTGATATTTTTCTAAGTGTGAAAATTCAATGAAGTACAATAATGAACATATCAACTAATATTCAGTAAAACCTGAATGAATAAACAATAACTCTTTTTATATACAGTCACTATCTGTAAACCTTTACCAAATCAATCAATACTCTCAAATTGTCAAACTTTTTAAATGTAAAAAGCTGTCAATTTTTTTTTTCATTTAGTTCATGTGATAATATGGACGAATAGAAAACAAACAACATAACATATAAATAAATAAATATTAATATAATCACAGGTTAGTCACAAAAACACAGATAATTACTGCAAAAACTCTTCTTCTGTTGTTGTTTTCATCTGACCAGAAACGTCCTAAATAATGCCCTTCAGAAAAACAGTACTGTTGATCCGAACTTCAGCTTACATTGTGAAACTAACTACACAAATCTTCTGGTTGGCAGCCAATGTAAAACTGAGGGATTACTGGGCAATACAACAAAATAATGTCATCTCAGGTTTTAGGATTCTTTTTATTTGTAGAAGTAGTAGTAACATTACAATCAGTACAAGAGGTGGAATGAAGACCCGGTAATTATAGAATAGACCATTTGCCAGTTCTGCGATCAACAGAATGAATTTAGCGAAACCCAAAAGGGAGGTAACTTTTTGAAAAATCTCAAGGGGACAGAATGGTTCCCTGCTTGTGAAAAACAACCAAAAAATAAAGCCTTTTTAATTAAACGTAATGATAGTTTAATCTTTAGCAGACGTTTAGCCGGCAACATAATTCAAACCACAATCCCCAGTAGCACTTACCATTCTTTAAAGTGCTACTTGTTTCAAGTAAAAAAAATAAACAACTGTACTAACTTGAACTGTCTTCTCACTGAGTAGGAAAGTATTAAAAAATCAAAAATATGCTAACTTACTGCAGAATATCATAAATATTGTGTAGGCCACTACTTTGTCCAGGATGGCTAAGCACGAAAACCGTACTCTAAAACAAGTGTGCATGTTTAATGTTTGTTTGTCCGGTGTAGGAGTAATTTCCCTTTCAAGGTTTGACCAAAAAACACAAAATTTGACTAGAAATTGCATGGACCTTAATTAATTGGCAAATCATCTATTGAATATCCTTTAGTGTGCACTTGGTGCTTAAATATTGAATACACATTAGTAATGAATCTGCCCTCGGTATTTTGTTATCTGCACCATTAATATCTAAGAAAAATATATCATAATGTGATTGATTCACAACAATGTTTGGTCACTAATCAGTTGTTTTAGATGTAAGTGAACTAAAACTTGTTTCTCTTTACCATGTATTATATATAAAAATGCACTTCTGCTAGTGTCTTACAGTGACATGTGTCTACTCAAGCATGCGCATGTGAAAAATCATTAAACATTATATCTGGTGTTCAAAAATACAACAAAACAAATCAATAAAAGAATTTTTCTCCGGCAACTTTGGATATGTCAAACAGCTTTCCGTGCTAAAAACGCGAATATTTTGTCTAACCTGTTGTTTAATTCCTTTTTTAAAATCACATTGACACTTCCTTATAACGTTAACAATGTCGAAACATAATGTAAATCGAGAATTTTTAGAGAAAACGCTGGTTTTATAAATTAATACCTTTTAAAATTTGCACATATTAAGTTTCCGTTGGAACCTAGAGTTAAAAAGGAACATATAAGGTTTGTTGTAGCATTTTCTTCGGGGTTCAAAATTTTGTTGTCTAACAATTTATCTTGTTTTTTAATGACTTTGTACGTTAAGGTTTTATTTCATGAACGTCATCTAATCATCAAATTAAGATAGCTGACAAGTTCTCATAAAATCCTTGATATAACTTCCTAGCTTTTAGAAAAAAAAAATCCTAATGTTAAGGTTGATCGGTAGTCTTCCGTCATTTCGAATTTGTTATTTATGCTGTTATGGTATTATCTGCTTTTTCAATATGCAAATATTTTTATTTGTAATGAATCAATCAATATTATATCCATAATACAAAATGCAAAGGACCTACATGAACTTGTTTTCACATGTCTATATCTAATTAAACGAGGTATGGTAATTTGATAATTAATAAATAAAGACGATTTTTGAAAAGGGAGATAATTTGATGAAAATATTTAATATAGATATCACTATGAAAATTCACATTTTACAAATTACATGGCAAACAAAATCGGTGACCCCCATTTTTCTTTATATTTTTCAAGAGTATGTTTAAAGGGCTAACACATGAGTAGAGTAGAAAGAAATCTATGGAATAGTTTTATAGAAATCAACAATATACCTGTTTTTTGCCCTATATATTAATCAGAAATATTTGATTATTTTGATATCAGTTATTTCAAAAGCAAGCACGGTGACCCCCTCTTTTATTTTTTTGATTTCAATGCTTATATAATAAGGAAACTTTCCTGTAAAGATAAAAAAATCTATGGAAAAGAATTTGGAGTACCCATCTACCTTAAAGTAAGGAAAAATTCAGCTAGAGAAATTTATTTCCCGCCAAAATTTTAAATGTCATGCATCTCCGTAAAAAGCACACGGACCTATAGATAATTCTGGAAATACGAGATATCGATTTTTTTAGGAGGTGAAACATTGGGGAATTAGTTTTTATCGTATGGAAAAGGTCCGAGTACAAAATCTAATTCTCTCAATACAAAAAGGTGAATTCTTCATATGATTTTAAGCACCTAACATCCAACATATAAATTTTTAGATCGAAAATGAATTAAAATAATAACATCGAAAGTTGGTCGATTTCCTATACGCTACAGGAAAAATCCCGAATCTAACACTGCCCGGATGACTTCCGGTTCTGTTTGTTTACATTTATCTGCTCTGTGATTGGTCAAAATGTAACTGTGACATCATCACGAAATTATCTATATCTTTCTTTTTACCATTTCATTTAGTCATATTTATCTTACGAAATCCTTGAAACAACTTGAGGAGTGAGCCTCCTTAACTTTGGCAAGAAGCTTGTGAATTTAATGTTTTCAACCATTTTGACAAAATATTTATGAAGGGATGTTAAAGGTCTCCCTCTTCGAATTTTCGTAAGATAGAAGAACTTCGATATTATCTCCCAAGTCAATCTGACATGATTCGTTTGATTGTATACCTAATGTCCTATCAAAGTTAAACCTTGTATTTGATCTGCAACTTATTTTACTTCTCAAGTTCAATTTAATTCCTGCGTCAATATTTGATCCATTAATTAAATATGCAAATGAGAAAAATGCACAGATTTCTCCAGATGAGGTTTTTGCAAGAGTGTCCAAAAAGTAGAAATGGGAGGTAAAACCTGTAATTAAGGACATGTGACCAGAACTGACCAACAGAAATCCCTGTGTATACAAAATAGCGACCACATATATGTGAATAAGAAAATCAATACTCATTTACAATATGCAAACACTAACTAAAAGTACCCACAGTACTGAAATCCAATAAAAAAGACTAAGTTCACACAACTGAAACAAGATTCAAACAAATGACATTCAAATGTAATACATATCCATCTGTTTAATGATAGAGTAAAAATTTGTATTTATCAAAGCAATAATGTGAATATACACAAATGTACTAAAAATCCTGTCCTGATCCTTTGTAGTAATCCTTGCCTGTTCTTGAATAAAGCTACTAACGGTGTGCTTTACATTATCAATAAATATTTATTTGTACATACTGTTTAATCATAGATCACATAAAATATATTTTCCGTTAAGCCAACTTAGTTAATGAATGGTTCTTCAAGAAATAATTCATGGCAGGTATAAGGTTATTGGAAATGTAACCATGGGCTGGGCCTTTACATTCGAATTTAACCCAGAACGTTAAATGGTTATTGAGTGTTATACTGGTTAACGATTATCAAGAGCCATTACCAACGTCAGCTTTTTACTCAATTGCGCATGGACACCCTCCTCCTGCCGTTTTTGGATATATTGTCAATTTTGAGACGGCATCCTCACACACTCTCTCTCTCTCTCTCTCTCATGTGCTTTTATGGATGAATTTTCATAGTAAATCGAATAAAACAGTAATAAAAGGTAAAGCAATTACTCTCGGAAACGACAGTGATCCATGCACTCAATGTTTGAAACAAGTAACCGTTATTGTTGACCGGAATGTAAATATTCTGAATATTTTTAAATCCAGTTCTTTTGTGACTTGAAAATTCTAGATTATATGGTTGATACACAAGAACTAAAACAAAAAAGTTGTCTTTGATAATTTCGGTCTTCCAAATGTTTAGATTTTATCTGCACAAGCGACATAATTTGTCGAAATGCGCATATGCTGACCCGAAAGCCGATTCTATTTGAAACCTTACAATATCTAAATTTGTAATTGTTTTTTGAAAACTTAGGAGTATCTCCCTCATGCAAAGCTCTGTCCTTAGCTGATTTTGGCTTTCCATTTAGATCATATTGGTTATCTGTTCTCTATCAGTTTTTAAACATCTTTGAGTTTTTGGTCTTCCAAATGTTTAGATTTTATCTGCACTGAAGAGACATAATTTGTCGAAATGCGCATATGCAGGAACAAAATTTGCAGTAACTTCGGTATTTAGTTATTCGATATATAACCCAGAAGTAATATATTGAAATCAAAACTTTTAAATAAAACGAGTAAATATGTTTGTTTTATTCCGGAGTTCAAAGATGTAAGTGATTTTTAGGAATTTCAGGAAATTTCAAACCTAGGAATCAATATTTTATTATTGAAATTCAATGAAAGAAAGTGTTTTTTCAATTGAAACCGATTCTAAAAATATGGCTC
Source organism: Modiolus philippinarum (assembly GCA_002080025.1). NCBI lineage: Eukaryota > Metazoa > Mollusca > Bivalvia > Mytilida > Modiolidae > Modiolus > Modiolus philippinarum. The sequence continues at coordinate 56,101 of MJUU01013125.1, read as the reverse complement.
CTGGGTAGAATTCCACAAAAAATTTATCTTTGACAGTTTCATAAAATTGAAATAGTTTTTTTGGAATTCTAAGTGTTCAGAATTATGATGGAAACAATAGACGAGCTTGAAATTAAGGATACTACAGATACTTCCACATCAGCCTCGTTCCTTGAGCTTTATCTTGAAATTGACAACAGAGGTACATTACAAACTAGGTTATATGACAAACGCGATGGCTTCACTTTTCCAATAGTCAACTTCCCTTTTCTTTGTGGCAACATTCCAAAAGCACCAGCATAAGGAGTTTACATCTCACAACTCATTCGCTACTCAAGGGCTTGTGGTCGTTAAAGTGACTTCCCAGTTGCTTACAAATAGACTACTTAAGCAAGGACACGTTACCAAAAACTTAAAGTCATCACTACAGAAGTTTTACGGCCGACATCACAATCTTGTGGATCGTTACGGGATATCTGTTTCCCAGATGACAACAGATCTTTCACTCTACAACTAAAATTTGTTTTCCTCTATCGGATTTGCCTTTACTACCGGAGTTGACATGTTCAACACGGCGGGTGTCTTATAAGAAACAGGAGATGCTTACTCTATCGGTACACCTTATCTCACCCATGTTTTTTTATGGGTCCGTGTTGTTCATCTGTATGTGTGTGTCTTCATTTTTTTGTCCCGTACTCAAGTGGTGTCCTTGTTTGTTAGTGTTTCTGATGTTGCCTTTGTCCAGGAATTCTTCGTTCTTTTGAATGACGGTTCGGTTCTAACTTACTTTTGTACATCTTATACTGTATGTTAAATGAAAAATATATATCCTTAGTCTTTCATACTAGCTGGAATTCAATTTCATTTTTAAAACTTAAAGCATGAAATGCTACTGATGAGAGGTTACTCCTTGAAACACGTGTACAGCATAACTAAATTTACTGTTTTTTTATGCAACATCTGTATTTTTTGTATTTGATTTCACTATTACTAATTTCCCCTTTCTTGACGGCAAGTTCCTCCTTGTGCCATCCTAAGTGGTGTATATATCTAAACTGGTACGATTCGTACGCATTTGTTATACTCTTTTCGCCTTAATGAACGTAACCTTAATATCACTGCCAAAATATGGTTACAGGTTTCAGAAATTGTTGAATACATTTAAATTTTTTGTAGAAGACATGATCACTTGATACCAAAGTGTGTCATTATTCGCAAGCAGATCGTTTTTACGGAGATGCTATTTAAAAGAGCCAGAAACTGATGAAAACACAAAAACTTCGACGTAAGTTAAATTCTTTACGTAACAGTGGATATTGACAGGAAACCGATAAACTGGCTTTTTGATCGAATAACCGGAAGATTGGCCTTTCACTTATACTGCCGATGTCTAGTTAAGTACATGATTCCTTTTTACTAAACCCTTTAGGAAGTTTCGATTTCCATTTTTCTTCCGTAGTGTGACAGTGTTTAGCTCGAAGACTAAATGTCTTGAGCTAGCCGGCAGGTTAGCGGCGAGCACCCTTTGACCAATCTTTCAAAATTAAGTTTTGTCCTCTTTTTCCTTTTATAGATTTGGGAAACGGGGAATTTGTCAAAGATACAACGACCCAAGGGGGAGCAACAACAACCCAAAGCCACCATAAGATCTTCAATGAACGGTGAGAAAACCCCACCCCCAACGGTAGGTCGGAGTCGGCCCCTGAATAAAGAGTAATCAGGTTCAGCGAAATAAACAACATCCTAGACTCCTAGTGACATTAAGTAAACTAACTAGAAAAAAGACAAGACACACAAAGGCTTAATACATTTCCTGACTTAGGACAGGCGCAAACCTGCTGCGGCGGGTTAAGCTAGTTTTATTGGGCCCAAACCTTCCCGCTACAGTCAATGTGATAAATCAAAAAACAATCGTAACAGTAAAATTCAGTTGGCAACAGGACTGAGTCAATTGTGAAAAATGAAACTGAAAGAACTAAATATACGGACATAAATATAAAATCACAAGAGACTACTAGCAGTTAACTGACATGCCAGCTCCAGACCCATTACCAAGTGACAAAGTAAGTTATGTACCCTCTGTATACAGATTCCACCAAGATCCCTTCCTGTGAGGAGTTTAGGATAATGATTTCATGCATATACCGGAATACATAACCCGTGTCCATGCAATACAGATTTTAGAAATTTAGAATGTGTTTAGTTTAAATGCAAAGACCCTATCAAAAAATCAATTAAATACCAAAGAAGGCCATACGTAATGACTTGACGACAATACCGTAATTATAACCCTTATGAATTAGACGATTTAAAGGTTTTATAAGTTTGTTAGGCGAGTTTAAGTATTTTTTACTCTTATGTAAAACATTACCGTAAAATAAGGGATGTGAAATACCAGCCTTCATTAAATGTTTACAGGTTGCATTGTATTTATGAACTACGTCTTTATATCGATGATAAAATAACCCGTTCAAAACTACCACTGGCTCTCGCTAGTACCTGTACCGAGTCCGGCGGTCCCGAGTTGCTATCCTTGCTTATTTTTGCTTTCTGTCTTTAATTTGTGTTTTTTTGGTGTGTAGTTCACTGGTAGATTATGGCTTAAAGGCCTAATGGTAACTACAAAATGAAGAAAAACAAGCATTGTTATTGTACTTGGTTCTACGACGTATTTGTAGAGACTTTGTCTCGTATACATTTACTCCATATTTATCCTTTCATTGGTTATTTATGAAAATTGTACATATTTTCTTTTTTATTTACCTTTGAAATTTTGGTTGATTGTTTGCAACTTCTTGGTAGTTCATAAACCGCTGACAAGCTGATGAGATGTGCCTCGATTGTAGAAACCCCTTTGTTTCTAAACGGATAAAAAAAAATAGTCATATGTTTAAGTCGTTATCCTTTTCAAAGCAAAATGAGTTCAGATAACGAACTAACAATACCTGGAAGTTTACACACAATCGTTGCAACAAACAACAATGAGTTCATATCACCAGCCCTTTTTATTTACGAATAGCATATCTTTGATGTCCAATCTCCGACTAACCTTTATGGCAATTAAAATCTAGTTCTAACAAAATTTTGTCTGCGTGCAAATGTTATTACATAAACATACTGAGATTGTAGTAAACTTACTTTAGCAGAATTTGATACCACATAGGAATAACAGAACTGCAAGATAAAAACAAAAACAAACCAAAAGCAACACGATGATACACGTGTAGCTAAGTGAAGTATCCCCGCCGATCTGGAGATTTGAAACTAGATGCATATAATGAAATCGTGCATAGAATATAATATTGATTTATTAACTTTATAACATCAATATCTATATAAGTATAAAGTTAATAAATATCTTATTTTTCAAAAATCAATTCCCCGGTGTACATTTTGTCGATTTATAAAGTCATAAAGGGGCATTACTTCTACAAAAACATTGGAAAAAAGCCAAAATGGCTAGTAAACAGCATCAAAATCAAAATATATGTAAAAAACCTAAGGGGCATATGAAAAGTTTTATCTTTTTAGAGGTATTACTAGGTTTTTTTGCAATATTCTTACACATCTAAGAAACTAAGGATAGGCATCTGGGTGATGTTTTGTCTTTATGATCTTTTGGTGACTTCAAGATGAAGAAAAACAATAAAAGCGTTGTTCCATTGCTTGGTTTTGCCATATACTTGTAGAGACTCTGTCCCATTTGCATTTACTCCATATCCCTTCAATTACTGTTAAAATTGTTGGATGCCTTATGCACAAACTGAATTGTCAGTAACTTCGGTATTTTTATAAGGATCACAGCTGAAAATTGCGTATTCAGAGTACACCGAAAAACTAAGTATAACGGATCATTCTATTCAATTAGCTTCAAATTTATATTAAGATTCTGAAAGGCCTATTCTCATAAGTTCCAAGCTTTGATTGGCTGAACTGGTCGTTTGGCACCTGAAAGTTGGAACTGTTGTAACCGAAGAAGTCGATTATAATATTGTCCTGTCTTCTAAAAAAACATGCTTGACTTATTTGATAAAATAATTTACCAGAAGATAAATAATTAGTTGTTCTTTGAATTTACAAATGTAATTAGTGTGTATTTCTTCAAGACGTTGTGATTGGGCCTTAGTAGTCTTAAACTTTATAATTAACTTAACTTTTTAAATGCGTTATATTGTATTTTGTTCATATTTCTTCTACATACAATTAAATCACATAAAGCGACTTACTTCCTGCTTAGCTAAAGGGGTTAGACATAGGTGATTGTTATATTAAAGATAATTCAATAATTGACAATTATATTACAATTATATTTTTTGTCGATGAAAAGACCATTTAAATATTTTTCTGTATATCAGCAAACATGTGAAGTCCTATTAATTTTTGTGTTTAATACTTTTCTATTAAAGAAATATTATTAATGTCCCCTTCTTAAACATATGGAAAGCATATTTGGTGTGTAGATCAAAGTGAAATGATAGTGCAAGTCTTCGAAAAATCTTTGATATTCGGGAACGTAGTCTTGATCCTGATCATGACTTTTTCTTGTTTATTGGCTTCAGGTAAGGAATAACTATTGTATAGATTTAGTCAAAAACGTACTTTTAAGTTTTTATTTATTTGTGTTAAAACTGTTAGTACTTAAGAAGTAAGAATTACGGGTAATAACAAATTTACCGAATAGAATTGTCAAAGGGTAAAAAGACAAACCAGGTTAAAGAATTAAGAAAGTAAATTTTCTGTTAAAGCAAACATTTAATGGTCATTCTCTGTAAGCACTTAAACTGTTTTGTGCTCGCATGGTTATGAAATTCCTTGATATTTGTTTCGAATTCGGAAACACGTTTTGATAAAAAAAATATTGGTCCAATGTTAACTGTCAGCTTTTTGAGGGAAATTGTCATTTTTGAAAATTTTAACCTTGAATATATTTGTTTTTAAGGTGGTTGTGATAACAAACAATATTCCATTTTATAGATAAGTCTTCTTTCATGGCAATGATTATTGAAAATTATGGCGATTACTTTTTTTTTCTCGTATGAGGCCAAGTTTGACGGTTCGGTTCTCACTTACTTTTGCAAGGGCTAACACAGAAAAAACAAAAAAAAAAAACAGTTAGCCCAGTCCTTTAAATTTAGCTTCCGCTACATAGACTATGTACTTTCCCTTGAAAATCCAAAATTCAAGGAATATTTACACCAGATCTATCCCAATGTGCTTGAAGTTGAAGATACTGCTGATACACCTATATCAGATTCGTACTTAGATCATTTGATATTCATTGACGAAGATAGACGTTTGAAATCTAAGCGTGATGATTTTAATTTCCCAATTGTTCCCTTTTCTGAGCAGCAATATACCTACCTCTCCAGCCTATGGCGTGTACATTTCACAGTTGATTCGTTACTTTCAAGCATGTACTTTATACATAGATTTTTTGAATAGAACAAAAACACTGTCCAAAAAAACTGATTAGTCAGGGATTTGTTCAGCCTTTTTTTACTTTCATCCATTCAGAAATTCTGTGGCCGTTACCATGACATTATTGACAGAATTGACGTCTCTGTGCCCCAAATGAAAAGGGACATTTTCAGCTAGATTTCACGTCTTCACGGATTTGACATATCCGGTTTTGACTCAACCGTGGATTGACTTACTGATAGTGTGAAGGGTCACGCTAGCGAAGCAGGACATGCTTTCCCTTCTGGAGCACATACTGTCTCTCTCGGTTTCATGAGAGTTGTCGTCTTTTTATTTCCGTGCATTTTGGCTGTCTAGCGTCCTTATTTTGTCGTTGTCTTTCTCTGTTGCCGTGTTTGCCATTCTTTGTACTTTGATTTCTGTGATCATTACTTCTCTTGTTCCTTCGGTATTCTACTGCCATTGTTCCGTTATCGAGGTTTCAAAAATCTCTATTTTGTAAATTTTCTTAAGAAATTAGTGATTTCACAAAGTACTTTTAGTCATAAATGATTGGCAAATATTGCATATTCATATGCATTGAACACTATGAACAATTTTACAAAGATATCATATGACCTCTGACCTTGACCTTCACAGGTTTTTTTTTTGTAATTTTCAAGGCCACATCCCTATTTTGATGATTCTTATGTTAAGATAGAGATCTAATAAATCTTTCTGGTTTGTTAGTATGCTCTTATGACACAGGATTTCATTTACTTTCTATGTGGGAACATAATCACAGTAAATGTATCACACTTTCACCTTGAATTTTAACTTCATTAATGAATATCAATATTCTGACAACTTCTAGGATTTGAATTTTATAATGCAGTTTTTATATTTAGAAGAATTGATATTTCATCTCTGTACATTTCGCTTCATCGTAAAATTAATGACCTTTGACCTGGAAATTGACTTCAAGGTCATTTTGATTTTCAGTCTGATAATTTGCTGTATGGAATTTTTTTAAATAATATTGGGTATTGATTTAATTTTTGGAATGTTGCAATGCCACCAAAAGACATTAAACCGTTCTAGAATTGATAATGATGTTTGACCTTGAAAAGTATCTCTAAAGGTCACAATATTGATTATGATTAAGCATCTTGTTTGTAAAAGACTCAATAAGCTATGTTTGGTGTTATGGAAATCACCTTAACAACTATGATCTCTTTAATATTTTTGAATTTTTCAAAAGTGGAATGGTAGTCATTTCTTTAGCTGATAACATTTTATTTATATGTACCAGCATTTTCACTTTGAATGCTTTGAAAAAAAAATGAACAGAATTTGACTTTTCAAAAATAAATGGCCGTTGCCATGGCAATAATACACCAATAAATGAAATCAAGTTTATTTTCACATTAAGATTGTGCAAGAAGTGTCGAGTAATCTGAGACGATGCGTGCCACATCCCGATATTAAATTACAAGTGCTTACATAGAATGGCTACATAAAACATCTAACGTCCATAAAGAGCTTATGCATTCTCTTATGACTTTCATTCCCATACTTTGAGAGACTTCGAAAATTGCTATTATATTATTATTAATCAAGATACCACGCCATGGCTCGTACATACCAATCTGGATACTATTCAAAGATTAGACATGGATACATGGGCGAATAGTACAGTGATAAATGGAACTATAGGAGCGTTTGCTGTTGATTATCACTACATCCAAGGATATTTATACTGGACAGATCAGATTGAAGATCGGATGACTCGGTGAGTTACAAAATCAGTAGAAAATAGTTAAAAAGATTAGTTCTTTATTACACAAATGCTGAGTAGTGAGCCAATAAAATGTGAGAAATTACATAAACGAAAGCAAATCTATTTGTCCATGGTCATACATGGAGGCAAAGTTTTGAAAAATAAATTTAAGAGATTGAATAGCGATTTTTTAATATTGATCTTACGGATTGCTTAACCATAAAATTTGACAGACAGGCTTGGTAAGGTAAATCTGACTTAAAGATTCTGTTCTATGGAAAAATACTTGATTATAAACCAAGGAAACGATACGAAGAAACTGGAAATTATGCATGCTTACTCTTGAAACTTACAAGTACATATTATAAATTTTCAAATGAATACAGAAGCAGTAACCAAACATATATGGCAATATAAGGATCACATACAGAAATGGAGGGGGGGGGGGGGGTAAATGACGAAAACGCAACGAACAGAACATAATACAAACGCCACATATACTATTTCTAACTTCTTATTTACTACTGGTCATTTACTTATCATCTTTCTGTATGTTTGATTGATTGAATTTTATTGAACCCCAACGGCAGCAATAATTTCTTGAATCGAAATTTTAAAAGTAAGATTGTGAAATAAAAACAGTCGTAAAATAGTATAGCTATGAAAACAAATTTCTTAAAGACTCTCTGCTTGAGAAATTGTATAAGGCACTGCATTCCCCAGGGTATGCTGACGGATAGGAATAATAAACATTACAGCCTTCCGAAACGTCACCATGCGTGCAAACCAAAAGTCACAAAAATTGGGAACAATTATTTTAATAACATTTAACAATGTTTTTTTTTTTTCTTTTTTTTTTTTAAATACCCTCTTAATGGGGTTAATAACAAAACTACCGAACAGAGTTGTCATGAGACAAAAAAGATAAATCGGATTGAAACCATCAGAATAATTGTCGACCGCAATGGTCCTGGCTTGGTACAGATATTTCAAAGAAATAGTTTGTTAAAATTGTTTTATGGCGTGCCAAACCTCCCCCTTCTAAGATGCAAGCATAATATGACGAATTGATTGTGATATATCTGTTCCTATAATGATTGAAGCATTTGCTTATACTAACAGTCGTACAATATTGGCTCCTCTGAGTTATTAGAAATATAATGCCAAAATTTCAGAAAAAAGGCGAACAGGGAGTGGGGAACATGTGATTAGCGAATAAGGAATAGGTAACGAATGGGAAAAGGGGAATATGGTCCTAGGTAAAGGATCAAGTTTTAGTAAATATCTCATTAATTATCTTTAAGGACGTTGATTTAACTACAATCATAGAAAATAAGAGATGCATGTCAAAGCTTGTTAAATTATTTTAACTGTACTAATACATGTGTATTATTTTATCATATAGTTTTAAATTTTAAATTTACATGACAAAAGAAATTCAACAATGAGATTCAAGTATCATGTAGTTTCATATGTAGAAAAAAGAAGGGAAACGGGGAATGTGTCAAAGAGACAACGACCCAAAGGGGAGTAATAACAACTCAAAGCTATCATAAGATCTTCAATGAACGGTGAGAAAACCCCACACCCAACGGTAGGTCGGAGTCGGCCCCTTAAGAAAAAGTAATCAAGTTCAGCGAAATAAACATCATCCTAGACTCCTATAGACATAAAGTAAACTAACTAGAAAAAAGACAAGACACACAAAGGCTTAATAAATTTCCTGACTTAGGACAGGCGCAAACCTGCTGCGGCGGGGTTAAACTAGTTTTATTTGGCCCAAACCTTCCCCCTATAGCCAATGTGATAAATCAAAGAACAATCGTAACAACAGTAAAATTCAGTTGGCAACAGGACTGAGTCAATTGTGGAAAATGGAACTGAAAGAACTAAATATACGGACATAAACATGGAATCACAAGAGACTACTAGCAGTTAGCTGACATGCCAGCTCCAGACCAATTACCAAGTGACAAAGTAAGTTATGTACCCCCAGTATACAGCTTCCACCAAGATCCCTTCCTGTGAGGAGTTTAGGATAATGATTTCATGCATATACCGGAATACATAACCCGTGTCCATGCAATACAGATTTTAGAAATTTAGAATGTGTTTAGTTAAAATGCAAACACCCTATCAAAAAATCAATGTTAATACTAAGGAAGGCCATACGTAATGACGTGACGACAATACCGTAATTATAACCCTTATGAATTAGACGATTTAAAGGTTTTATAAGTTTGTTGGGCGAGTTTAAGTATTTTTTACTCTTATGTATAACATTACCGTAAAATAAGGGATGTGAAATACCAGCCTTGATTAGATGTTTACAGGTTGCATTGTATTTATGAACTAAGTCTTTATATCGATGATAAAATTTAGTAAAGGTTTTATTTAGTTTGTGATAACGAAAACCCTGATGTAATAGTTTTTCAGTTATGAAAAGATTCCGTTCATTAAAATCGCAAACGTTATTACATACTCGAGCAAATCGAACAAGTTGAGATATGTAAACACCATATGATGGCGCTAATGGAACATCGCCATCCAGAAATGGATAATTAACTATGGGAAAAGAAAAATCGTCCCTTTGATCATAAATTTTAGTATTTAATTTACCATTCATTATATCAAAATTGATGTCTAAGAACGGACAATAATGATTATCAGAATTGGCTTTATTTAAAGTAAATTCTTTAGGGTAGATGTCTTTATAATACCTATTGGAGTCGTCATTATTTAAAGTTAAAATATCATCCAAATATCGGAAAGTGTTGTTAAACTTTTCAATTAAATGCTGTTTAGATGGGTCTTTTCTGATGTTGGTCATAAACTGAGATTCGTAGCAGTACAAAAAGAGGTCCGATATAAGTGGTGCACAATTGGTACCCATAAGAATTCCTATGACCTGGCGATAAATACAGTTACCGAAACGAATGAATATATTGTCAAGTAAAAATTCAAGTGCTGAAATCATATCAAAACAAGTCCAATTAGTTGAATTCTTTTGTTTTGTATTACTAAAATGTGTTTTAAAGGAATTAGAACATATATATTTACAATCGGATTTTTTGAATGCCCATTGAATAAGACGTCTGAATTTTTCCTTTATAAGATTATGTGGTAAGGTAGTATAGAGGAGTAGTATATGGGAGGTTTTCACCGCGGATTTGAGGAAGTGGATGAGGTGTATCGAGGTGGATGTGACGTCACCGGAAGTGACGTAGACCGGAAATGACGTGACCAGAAGTCACGTGACCGGAAACGGAAGTCACGTGAACGAAGTGTGACTTAATTACCTTGCGCATGCGCAAGGTAGAACGGGGATTCCCTTAAAATCTATTTTTAGAACGGGAAAACCACCCATATACTACTTGGAGTAACCCTTAATTTTTCAGTATTGTTTGCGTATTTTCTTCCTTTGTGATGTCTTACTAGGGTAAATCGGGGTCACTGAATCGATTGGTGCAGGTTTCGAAGCCCTAGCACCGAGTGTGAACGAGGTATCGACCCTATTCGGCCCTAGATCGGCCCTAACCCTTAGTATTACTACTATAGACCTATCATATATGAATTCGACGTACTTAAGTACTTCTAAATTGATTGGAATAGGTAGTGAAGGGTTAAAACCTACTGTTATAGAGATATAAGCCCTTTTAATTTTGAGATCGGCCCTAAGTCGGCCTTAGATCGGCTTTAATCAATACAATTAATAATAGGGTCATATGATAGATGGATTTGATGTACTTTCAGACTTCTAAAGTGATTGGAATAGGCAGTTAAATCCTTGAACGTAATAGAATGAAGTTATAGTCCTTAGAAATCAAAAATCGGCCTTAGTTGGCCCTAATTCTGCCCTAGATCGTTCTTTATCCGAACTGTTGTTTATTTAGTCATGTCATATATGAATTCGGGGTATGTGTAGGCTTTTCAATCGGTTGGTCACATTGTCAAGTTGATATCTGTTACCTTTAAGCAGTCTCGTTCAGTACGAGATTTTACGTTATTTCATTTTATCTTGATGGTTTCGAAGCCCAAGTTCGTATTTTGTTGCGTTTATCACAAACAATTGATGTTACATTTCCCTTTTGATTATATTAATACCGTTTAGTTTTACTATTTTGTTGTTATTGTGTTTACATTTCATGTTGCATATCATGTTTTCGATGAATGTATCGCAATTTTGTGGTCTTTATTGACCTTTTTACGGGTTTTTGCTGCTGCTGCTGCTGCAGCGCCATATGCGAGGCATAATGGCTGCTGCTGCTGCTGCTGTACCAGGTTGAATTGCTGCTGCTGCTGTGTCATATACCAGGTATATTTGCTGCTGCTGCTGCTGCTGCTGCCACCACCACCACCACCAATGCACACTGCACACTGCCACCACCACAGCCTCCGCCGCCGCCGCAATAACCTATTATCCCTCCACCACCACCACCACCATAGCCTATTATCCCACCACCACCACCACCACCGAGATACCTTTAAATCACCACCACCACCACCACTACCCAGATACTTTTACAACACCATCATTTCTACCACCATCACCACCCATATATATTAAAATCACCATTTTTACTAACTTAATACCATGAAATCACCATTATTCATTACTAGATGATTTAAATTAACCACCCATTCGTCACTTAATGTTGATCTTTCAATATGTATGCTGATATTTGTTGTTCATATTTAACATATTGTATTATGTTTTCATGTCAAGTTCACATTATGTTGTAAAGTTTTGTTTTATTTGTGTTTAATTTCATGTTTAAGTTTGTATTTTTATGTACAATTAACAATAATATTGATTTGTTTTCATAGTTTATGTCACTTCATGTTGATCTTTTAACAATTATGCTTCTAATTGTTGTTCACATTATCTGTAATATCAATTAGTTTTCATATTTTGTGTCACTTAATGTTTATTTCGTCATCCACTTGTTGTTAACATTCATATCAAAGTTTATATGTTTGTATGTTTTGTGTCGTTGAATGTTGATGTTTCAATGTTTGGTATTATGTATTGATGTCAAAGTTTTGATTTATTTTCGAACTTTGTTGTATTTGTATTATATTTATCGTTTCATATTGTCTTTAGCGTAAAGTTCAGATTTGTTTTCATAATTTGTTGTAATAATGTTCATGTTTAATGTGTCATGTTGTGTTTTCATTTATAAGTTAAGATTTATTTTTCAACTTTGTTGCATTTATGTTCATATTTAACATATATCAAGTTTCCATGTAACAGTTCACATGAATATGGTTAAGGTATAATGTTTTGTTGTGTTATTGTTCATGTTTAATGTATCTTGTTATGTTTTCATGTAATAGTTCACATTTATTTTCATAATTTGTTGTCTTTGTGTTCATATTTTGCATTTCATATTGTGTTTTTGTGTTAAAGTCTTCATAAACATCGATATGTTTAATGTTTATCGTCACCAAATCTTGATATTTAACGTTTTAGTTTGTATTTTCATGTACAAGTTTGCATTTCTTTTCATAATTTGTTGTAATAATGTTCATGTTTAATGTGTAATGTTGTGTTTTCATATATAAGTTTAGATTTATTTTTCAACTTTGTTGCATTTATGTTCATATTTAACATATATCAAGTTTTCATGTAACAGTTCACATGAATATGGTTAAGGTATGATGTTTTGTTGTGTTATTGTTCATGTTTAATGTATATTGTTATGTTTTCATGTAATAGTTCACATTTATTTTCGTAATTTGTTGTCTTTGTGTTCATATTTTACATTTCATATTGTGTTTTGGTGTTCAAGTTTGCATTTGTTGTTGTGTTTGTCTTCATACTTAACGTTATGTTTCGTGTTTTGGTTTAAACATTCATGTCAATGTTTGTATGTTTGTTCAATTTTTCTGTTTTCAGTGTTCAGTCAGTTCGTATTTGGTGTTCACATATATATGTTGTATCATTTACTGTTGATCTTTTACTATTAATGCTTGAATATATTGTTCATATTGTTTGTAATATCAATTAGTTGTCATATTTTGTGTCGCTTAATGTTTAATATTTGAACATTTCTACTTGTATTTGGTGTTCACAGTCACAGGTTTTCATAGTTTGTTTTACTTTATGTTGATCTTTTAACATCTATGCATGTATTTGTTGTTCATTTTGTCGTCAGTATCTATTTGTTTTCATAGTTTGTGTCACTTCATGTTTATTTCGTCATCCATTTGTTGTTTACATTCATATGTTGTATCACTTCATGTTGATCTTTAACCATTTATGCTTTTATGTATTGTTCATATTGTCTTCAATATCAATTTATTTTCATAGTTAATGTCAGTTCATAGTTATAGCTGACGTTTTACTTCTGATTTGGTGTTAACATTCGTGTTAATATTCATATGTTTACATGTTTTAATATTACTTTATAGTCGTAGTTAACTGTATGCTTATGATTTGGTGTTGACATTCGTGTTAATATTCATATATTTACTTGTTCTGTGTTAATTTGTTGTCATAGTTTACGTTATTTCTTTGTTTAGCTTACATTAATGTTGTCAAGTTGTCATGTTCTGTTGTGTTTGTGTTCAATGTCAGGTTGTTTCCCTTCATATTGATGTTTAGACTTCTTTATTTGTATTTGTTGTCAGGTATTGTTGTGTTTGTGTTCATACTTAACGTTATGTTTCGTTTTTTTGGTATACTATTCATGTCAATGTTCATATGTTTACATATCTTGTGTCAGTTTATGTTGATGGTTTAAAGTTTCTGTTTGTATTTGGTGTTCATTTTGTCGTCAGTATCTATTTGTGTTCATAGTTTGGGTCAATTCATTGTCATAGCTGACGTTATGTTTATATTTTTTGGTTCACATCAGTGTTACTGTTCATATATTTACATGTTTTTTATAGTCATACTTAACGTTAGGTGTATGATTTGGGGTTAATATTCGTATCAATGTTCATATGTTTACATATCTTGCGTCGTTTAATGTTCATAGTTCAATGTTTCTATTCGTATTTTTTGTTCACATTCATATGTTGTATCAGTTGATGTTGATCTTTTAACATCGATGCTTGTATTTGTTGTTCATATTGTTTCAATATCAATTTGTGTTGATGCCACTGCTGGTGGACTGTTAGTCCCCGAGGGTATTCACCAGCCCAGTAGTCAGTACTTCGGTACTGACCCGAAAGCCGATTATTCTTGGAACCTTACAATATCTAAATTTTTGTAAATTTTGTTGAAAACTAAGGAGTATCTCCCTCATGCATAGCTCTGTCCTTAGCTAATTTTGACTTTGCATTTAGATCATATTGATTATTTGTTCTCTATCAGTTTTTACATATTTTTGAGTACATGGTCTTCCAAACGTTTAGATTTTATCTGCACTGAAGAGACATAAGTTGTCGAAATGCGCATATGCAGAAAGCAAATTCACAGTAACATCGGTATTTAGTTATTTCATGTTGATCTTTTATCATTGATACTTTTATATTTAGTTCATTTTGTCTCCAGTGCCAATTTGTTTTCATATGTTGTGTCACTTCATGTTGATGTTCATCTTTTTTATTTGTATTTGTTGTTCATATCATTGTGTTTTGCTATTTTAAGTTCATAGTTATGGATAACGTTATGTTCATATCAATGTCTTTGATGTTTTGTGTCAGTTCATAGTCATAGACGTTTCATTATGTATTTTCAATGAAGTATCCATAAGTATGGTGAGGGTAACAGATCTGATAAGGGTAAGGGTTATACATAAGGGCTAGGTACTGTTATATACATTAAGATTATGTTTACTGTTATACGCATAAGGGTTAGTGTCATATACATAAGGGTAGGGTTATATACATAAGAGTTGCTGTTCTATACATAAGGGTTGCTGTTCTATATATAAAGGTTAGGGTTATATGCATATGGGTTAGAGTTATACACATTAGGGTTAGGGTTACTGTTATATAAATAAAGGTAAGTATAAATAAAGGCTATACATAAGGGTTAGGGTTAAATACATAAGGGTGGGTGTTATATACATAAGAGTTATATACATTAGGGTTAGGGTTATATGCATAAGGGTTATGGTTATAAACAATAAGTTAAGAATTACTGTTATATACACAAGGGTAAGTGTCAAATACATTAGGGTATGGTTATATACATAAGGGTTAGGGTTAATGTTTGAAGTGAAGGTTAGGGTTACTGTTCTATATATAAGGGTTAGGTTACTGTGATATACAATAGCGTTAGGGTTATATACGTAAGGGTTAGTGTTATTTACACAAAGGTTAGTGTTATTACATAAGTATTAGGGTTATACATTAGGGTTAGGGTTATGCATAAGGGTAAATGTTATAAACATTAGGGTTAGGGTTATGGTTATAACCAATAAGTTAAGAATTACTGTTATATACACAAGGGTTAGGGTTATTTACATAAAAGTTAGGGTAGTGTTATATGTATAAGGGTTAGGGTTATATATATAAGGGTTACTGGTTAAGGTTACTTTTGTTAGGGTAAAACTATTGAGGATGATACCATTATTAACGTTAGTGTGTGTTTGAAAGCTTTAGGTTAGGTTATCACTAATTAATAAATAAAATGATTTTCAAGTTTAAGATAGGTATTATTTAAATCTTCTGGGTTAGGATTACATTTATATTAATGATTAGTGATAAGTTATGGTTCAGGTTAGGGTTAAATTTAATGAAAGTTAAGGTAAAGTTGTTCAGGTTGGGAAAAATAAATCATAAAGTTGTTGGGATATCTAATAATTAGCCAAAATAGAAATAAAATAATAAATAAATAATAAAATAAAATAGAAATGTAATAAATAAATAAATATAATAATAAAAGAAATAATAAATAAAAAAATATAATAAATATTAGTAAGAATAATAAATAAAATAATAATAAGAGAAAAAATATAATAATTATATATTATAATGAAAAATATTAAATAAATATTGTAAATATTGTTAAAAAATAAAATAATAATAATGATAGTAAATGAATAAATAAGAATATGAATAAATTAAATAAATAATTAATAATATAATAATTTAATAATAGAATAATAATAAAAAAATAAAATAACATAATAAATAAATTAAAAATAAATTATAGATAAAATAAATATAATAAATAATAAATAGATAATTAAAAATATAAATATATTAAATAATATATAATAATAAATAAGTAAATAAAATGAATTAATAACAATATTGTAATAAATAATATAATAAATAGATAAATAATAAAAAGTAAGTAAATAAAATAAAAGAATCAATAGATTAAATAATAAATGCATTAAATAATTAAATAAATAATAATAATAGTAAATAAATAAATAAAACGTAATAAAAATTAAATAAATTTTTAAAAATAAATAAAATAAAATGAAAAATAAAACAAAACAAATAAATAAACAATAAATAAATAAAAATAAAAGTTGTCATAGCAACTTAGGTAAGGGTTAGAAGTTGGGTAAAAGGGGGACAACACAAGAATATTAGAATAATATTCGAAAATGAATAATGAATGAATATAGAGTTGTCATAGGAACTTAGGTTAGGGTAAGAGGTTGGATAAAGGAAGAATAGCATTGAATTAAAGCACAAGTAATTATAAAAAGGGATACAAAAGGAATTACAAGAAAGGATAGTTAGAGTAAGTCATGAACAAAAGTCAACAAAATCAGGAAACGAATGTATAAGGAACACATCATAATGCATACAAACACTAAATGACTAGAGTTAGGGTTAGAGCTAAGGGTTAGGGTTATATACATTATGGTAAAGGTTGGGTTGGTTAGGGTAAACCATGGTATATCTGAAGATATACACATTACATAACAAAAAAAGATAGGGTTAGTACGAGGATGAGTGTAAGGTTAAAGGTAAGGGTTAGCATGAGATCAACGATAAGACCAATAAAAGAACCTTGAATTGAGATAGGGCGAGACTAATAAAAAAATCCTGAATTGAGTAGGGCGAGACTAATAAAAGAACCTTGAATTGAGGTAGGGCGAGACTAATAAAAGATCCTTGAATGGAGATACGGCGAGACTAATAAAAGAATCATGAATTTGGTAGGGCGAGACTAATAAAAGAACCTTGAATGGAGAAAGGGCGAGACTAATAAAAGAACCTTGAATTGAGGTAGGGCGAGACTAATAAAAGAACCTTGAATTGAGGTAGGGCGAGACCAATATTTGCCAATGACAGGGCATGACCAGTGGCAATACACAAGTGAGACCAAAGCTTAAGGCAAGACATAGGTGTTGAGAGACCAAAGGTCAGCGACATACTAAATATGGCAGACACTTCTCGGTTCCGGAACGGAAACGATCTC
Organism: Modiolus philippinarum; assembly: GCA_002080025.1. Taxonomy (NCBI): domain Eukaryota; kingdom Metazoa; phylum Mollusca; class Bivalvia; order Mytilida; family Modiolidae; genus Modiolus; species Modiolus philippinarum. The sequence goes on along the minus strand of MJUU01013125.1, from coordinate 38,606 downwards.
CGGACCCGGAATTTGAAGGGAAAAATCGCAGACCTTTAACATAGGGCCTATGGGTCTCAACCGCCCCGATAAACTACTGTATACTACTGTACACTACTGTATCAATCGATTCAACGACCCCGATTTACCCTAGTAAGATACCATACAGGCACGAAAATGCGCAAACAATACTCAAAAATTAAGGGTTACTCCAAGTAGTATATAGGTGGTTACAAAGTCGCATTTGACGAGGTGGTGCGAGGTGGTGCCGGAAGTGACGTCACCGGAAGTGACGTAGAGCGGAAGTGACTTTACGGAAGTCACGTGACGGGAAGCGGTAGTCACGTAACCAGAACCCGAAGTGTTTGGATTGCGCATGCGCAAGTTTGGGAGGGGATTCCCTTAAAAATCTATTTTTTGAACAGGAAAACCACCTATATACTACTTGGAGTAACCCTTAATTTTTGAGTATTATTTGCGTATTTTCGTGCCTGTATGGTATCTTACTAGGGTAAATCGGGGTCGTTGAATCGATTGATACAGATTTTGAAGCCCTAGCTCCGAGTGTGAACGAGATATCGGCCCTAAACGGCCCTAATTCGGCCCTGACCCTTAGTATTACTACTATAGGCATATCATATATGGATTTGATGTATCTTTAGGCTTCTAAAGCGATTAGTCAAGGTAGTTAAGTGCTAAAACGTAGTTGTGTGAAGTTATCGGCCCTTAAAAATCAAAAATCGGCCTAAGTTGGCCCTAGATCGGCCTTCATCAATACTATTCGTACTATGGACCTATCATATATGGAGTCGATGTATTTTTAGTCATCTAAAGCGATTAGTGTAGGTGTTACAGTGCTGTCAGGTACTATTTTGATGATATCGGCCCTTAGAAATCAAAGTTCGGACCTTAGTCGGCCCTAATTCGGCCCTAGATCGGTCTTAATCCGAACTATTGTCGCTATAGTCATGTCATATACCAATTCGGGGTATCTTCATACTTCTAAATCTATTGGTCACGCTGTCAACGTGATATCTGTTACCTTTAACAAGTTTCGTTCAGTACGAGATTTGACGTTATTTCATTTTATCTTGATGGTTTCGACGTACAAGTTCGTATTTTGTTGCGTTTGTTTTCATGTTTTATTGCATTTCTGTTCAATTTCATGTTGCATATCGTGTTTTCGATGAAGTTATCGAATTTTTGTTGTCTTTATTGGCCTTTTTACGGGTTTTGCTGCTGCTGCTGCTGCTGCAGCGCCATATACCAGGCATAATGGCTGCTGCTGCTGCTGCTGTGTCATATGCCAGGCAGAATTGCTGCCGCTGCTGCTGCTGTGTCATATACCAGGTATATTTGCTGCTGCTGCTGCCGTATCATATACCAGTTATATTTGCTGCTGCTGCTGCCGTATCATATACCACGTATAATTGCTGCTGCCGCCGCCGCCGCCGCCGCCGCCGCCGCCGCCGCCGCCATTGACATTCCACCAACACCACCGCCGCCGCCGCTAAACTATCACAATCACAGATTAAAATCTCCATTTGTACCATAACAATACAATGAAATATTCCCTTTATTAACATGAAATCGCCATTTTACTAACACAATATCATGAAATCTTCCTTTTACTAATACAATACCATGAAATATTCCCTTTACTAACATGAAATCGCCATTTTACTAACACAATATCATGAAATCTTCCTTTTACTAATACAATACCATGACATCACCATGGTAACTAAGTAAATACTAATGTATCACTTCTAACTACCATTACTATTTTTGTAACAATCCTGAAACAAAAAGTGGATTGAAGCTGTACATAATGTTGACCAATCAAATTGCAGGAAATTCAACCAATCAGAAACCTCCATTTACCATGGATTGACCAATCAGATTGCAGGAACATCAACCAATCAAATCACCTCTTACAAAAATAACCGACCAATCACAGCCATCGATATAAATGACTTTGACTATATCAAGGCGCGATCGACCGGCTTCCTCAGTCGCCAGACTGCCATTCTGCTGACCAGTTCGAAAGTGTGATCCGAAAGAGACCTTAAGTAAATGGTAAATGCATTAATTACCCATCACCAATTCATATACTAGTTTTAATATTCATACCTAGTTATTATAACTAAATGTTATAACTAAATTATGTCCTTTTATCGTTTCAGATCTGTGAATAACCATATTGTAATTAGAGAACCAAAGCGTGAATCGGAAGAGACCTCAAATAAATGGTAAGCAATTACCCATCACTAATTCATATTCATAACTAATTAATATTCATAACTAAATGTTATAAGTAAATATCATAACTAAATGATGTCCTTTTGTCTTTACAGATATATTGTTACAATTAACCAGACTGTGATTAGAAGAACTAAAGTGAGATTCAAAAGAAACCTCAAATAAATGGTTAGTAATTTAATAACCCATCACTAATTCATATACTAATTATAATATTCATAACTAATTTCCATAACTAATTATTATAACTAAATCATGTCCTTTTATTTTTACAGATGTATACCTGTGACTATTGTCAACTATCGTTCATAAAGAAGAGTCAGTTGCTACAACATTACAGACAATTCAAGCAACATAGTATGTTTACATGTGGTGTATGCCTGAAGCATTTTACAAGAAAAGACAACCGAGACCGTCATGAAAAGAAGCATACTGATGACAGTTACTTCCCCTGCAATGAGTGTGGTTTATTATATAGGAACCAAGATAGTCTGTATGAACACCAGAATGAAAAACACCAGACATGAGCTGGATTACCTCGTCAACCTATTGATCTAAGTCAACCCAATCAATATTACATCATGGAAAAAGGTAAAGGTAGCAGAATGCCGCGTTTTAATACAGAATCCAATGAATACCATGTCACGTTCAAAAATTTACATGTCAACAGTATTCCAGAAATTCTAAAAACACTACAGATATTGTTCGACTCCATTGTATCAGAATTAACTAGTGAGATGAAGGACGAAGATTAAGTTCAAGTAACACTCGAATTTCCGGATTTAGATTTTCCGGTAAAACTACCATTCATGAAAGTTGGACAAATTACAGGAGAGCCCTTGCTTTTGGAAATGGAGAAGGTATTACAGTCAAATGAACAATTTAGTTTGGACCAGGGCGTTAATCTTAATGTAAGCCACGTGGAATTACCAAATGTTGGAGTCAGAAAACAGTGTGATTACGTGGATACGGAACGATTTTTGAAAGAGAAATATTTCATTCGAATTCTGAACAACGATGATCTCTGCCTGGCAAGAGCAATTGTTACAGCCATGGCCAACATTGATGGACATCCCCAGTGGAATTCTATTCGCCAAAGTAAATATATTCAGATGGAGTTAGCAGTTGAACTACATGAATCAGCAGGAGTACCCTTAACTAGATGCGGAATCGACCAAGTTAAACAGTTCCAGAATTTTCTAAGTGATTACCAAATACATGTGGTTGCCAAGGAACATTTTAATGGTATTATTTACCATGGACCCCCAGCTGAGAAGAAAATATTTTTGTATTATCATGATAACCATTATGACGTTATTACCAGTATGACTGCTTTTTTGAGTCGCGGTTACTATTGTACTGATTGTCACAAAGGATATAACACCAAAGAAGAACACGTGTGTAACAATGTATGTAATTGCTGTCATAAAATTCATGACCGCACCAATGATGTCGAATGGATACTGGGTCGATGCCACTGCTGGTGGACTATTAGTCTCCGAGGGTATTCACCAGCCCAGTAGTCAGTACTTCGGAACTGACCCGAAAGCCGATTCTATTTGGAACATTGCAATATCTAAATTTTAGTAAATTTTGTTGAAAACTAAGGAGTATCTCCCTCATGCAAAGCTCTGTCCTTAGCTGATTTTGGCTTTACATTTAGATCATATTTGATATTTGTTCTTTCTCAGTTTTTAACATCTTTGAGATTATGGTCTTCCAAACGTTTAGATTTTATCTGCACTGAAGAGACATAAGTTGTCGAAATGCGCATATGCAGAATTTAAATTCACAGTAACCTCGGTATTAAGTTATTTGTACCGATTGTGGACGGTATTTTAAAAGATCAACATGTTTTGATCTTCACCAACAGATGACGTCAGCGGGAAACTCGACGTGTACTACGTATTATAAATGCCAGAGCTGTGAACAAACCGTGAATAAACAGTTGAATAAAATCATACTTGTGGAAATGTCTATTGTAATATATGTAAAGATTACTATCCACCGGGACATCAGTGTTATATGTTACCCGTGAATAACAACAATGAACAAAAGAAACAGACTTTCATTTTCTTTGATTTTGAATGCACCCAGGATGATAAGATTCAGTGTGATGAAGGATATTCACCCGACGACAACGGTAGGTGCACTCATTGTAAAACATCAACGTGTGGAGCGTTAGAACACAAACCTAACTTATGTGTGGTACATAAAGTATGTTTACGGTGCATGGATGGAAATGTGGATAAAAATAGTATGTGTCAAATGTGTGGAAAAAACGAATTAATATTCGCCGGACCCAACACAACTGAAGACTTTCGTAAATGGTTGTTTTCCGGTGTAAATAGTGGAGCTACTGTTATTGCACATAACTTTAAAGGGTATGATTCGTTACCCATTCTAGGATATTTGTATCAGCACGGAGTCAAACCAACGATCATAGCCAATGGAACCAAAAACATGTTTATTGAAATTCCCGGATGTCGTATTCGAATGATAGATTCTATCAACTTCTTACCCGTGGCTTTAGCCGAACTACCCAAGATATTTGGATTGGCGGAACTGAAGAAAGGATATTTCCAACACTTATTCAACACGAAGACCAATCAAACCACCACACTGAATCATCTACCGGATGTTGGATTTTATCAGCCCGATAGAATGAAACCTCAAGACAGAGACACCTTCTACCAATGGTACGAGACCAATTACCAACAACCATTCCATTTTCGAAACGAATTATTGAGTTACTGTAGATCTGATGTGGATATTTTGAGAAGAGCCTGTCTGAAATTTCGTGAATTGTTTCTAGAGATGTCATCTAGTAACGGACGGACAGGAATCGATCCATTCCAACAATGTATCACAATAGCGTCTGCCTGTAATTTGGTCTTTAGACAGAAATTTCTACAGCCCGATACCATCGGTATTATTCCTGCACACGGATACCGCCCCTATGAGAAACATTCATTGAAAGCCATGCAGTGGATTAAATACCTATCGGAAAAGGAAGGAGTCCGTATACAGCACGCAGAAAATGGTGGAGAGAAACAAATTGGACCCTACAAAGTGGATGGATACTACGAGAACGAAAACGGAAAATATGTGTTAGAGATCAATGGAAAGTTCTGGCATGGATGTTTACACTGTTATAGTGCTACCACCGTAAATCCCGTCAACGGTATGACCATGAGCGACCTACATCAACGTACTATGGAAAAGAAACGGTATTTAGAAGATCAAGGTTATATCTACATAGGTAAATGGGAATGTGAGTTTGATAAGGAGGTTCAAGACAATGATGAATTAAGACACTTTCTTCAACAATCCCAGATGATCACTCCTTTGGAACCCAGAGATGCTTTTTTATGGTGGAAGAACGGAAGGCTTTACGTTGTACAAAGATACGTCGAATGGTGGATCCATTGATTATTACGATGTGACGTCGTTATATCCTTACATTAATAAAACCGGTAAAAACCCTATTGGACATCCACACATCATCACCGAAAATTTTACTGATATTTAACACTACGAAGGATTGATCAAATGCCAAGTGATTCCACCCAGAGGACTCTACATTCCAGTGTTACCGGCGAAGATCAACAATAAGTTATTATTTCCGTTATGTAAAACCTGTGCGTAATCGAATCAACAAACACCGTGTGAACATACCGATGATCAACGAGCACTGAGTGGAACCTGGGTGACGGACGAAGTGAAAAAAGCTGTGGAAAAAGGATATATAATTCGACAGATCTATGAAGTGTGGCACTTCGAGACAGATCAATATGACACCATTTCAAAGACCGGTGGTCTTTTTACCGAATATATCAATACTTTCCTTAAAATGAAACAAGAAGCCAGTGGTTGGCCCGAGTGGTGTGACACCGAAGATAACAAGTTGAAGTTTATTCGAAACTACCATGAAAAGGAGGGTATACTCCTAGACTATAATAACATCAAGAAAAATCCTGGATGGAGATCATTAGCTAAACTCATGTTAAATAGCTTTTGGGGAAAACTGGGACAAAGAAGCAACTTACCCCAAATCAAATATGTATGTGAACCTGTAGACTATTTCGATATGTTTACCAGTGACCAAATTATCGTCATGAGTGTTTATCCCGTCAATGATGAGATGGTGGAATTTAGATACCAGTATAAAGAAGAGTTTGTGGAAGACTCCGGGCGTACTTATGTCGTCATTGCTGCTTATACAACCACTCAAGCTCGTTTAAAATTGTATAGCTATTTGGAGAAATTGGACAGGCGAGCCATATACGCCGATACCGATTCTATTGTTTATACATCTCAACCGGGAGAATGGAAACCCGAATTAGGAGACTACTTAGGAGATCTCACGGATGAAGTACCAGATAACACAATTACAGAGTTTGTGACTGGAGGACCCGAAAACTACGCTTACAAGTTAGTCAGACCCGATAAGAACATGAATACCACCATATCTAAAATACGAGGAATCAGCCTTAACTACATGAACTCTCTGATCATCAACTTTGATACCATAAAACATATGGTCACTAATAAAAGAGACGATGTGAAGACCATAACCGATGATTTTAAAATTATTAGAGACCAGAAAAGATTACTATCTATCCATCAAAGTAAAGATTATAGACTAGTGTTTGACAAAAGAATCATCATGACTGATTATTGTACATTACCTTATGGATATTAAA
>MJUU01013125.1:0-31313 GCA_002080025.1 Modiolus philippinarum | reverse complement strand
AGGTTAGGGTTAGAGGTTGGATAAAGGAAGAATAGTATTGGATAAAAGCAGAAGTAACTAAAAAAGGGAGATAGTTAGAGTTAGACATGAACGAAGACAACAAAATGAGGAAACGAATTTAGAAAGAACACAACATAATACATACAAACACCATTGACTATGGTTAGATTAAGGGGTTAAAGTATGGCTTAGAGAACATGACATATAAAACACAATGACCAGGGTCAAAATAAAGGTTAAGATTAGGTGGGTTATGGTAAGTCATGGTATATCTGAACATATACAACATTACATAACAAAAAAAAGAGGATGAGTGTAAGTTTAAAGGTTAGGGTTAGGGTTAGCATGAGATCAAAGATAAAACCAATAAAAGAACCTTGAATTGAGATAGGGCGAGACTAATAAAATAATCCTGAATTGGGTAGGGCGAGACTTATAAAAAAATCCTTAATTGGGTAGGGCGAGACTAATAAAAGAACCTTGAATTGAGGTAGGGCGAGACCAATATTTGCCAATGACAGAGCATGACCAATGGCAATAGACAGGTTAGACCAAAGCTTAAGGCAAGACATAGGTGTTGAGAGACCAAAGGTCAGCGACATACTAAATATGGCAGACACTTCTCGGTTCCGGAACGGAAACGATCTCCGGACCCGGAATTTGAAGGGAAAAATCGCAGACCTTTAACATAGGGCCTATGGGTCTGAAGTGTCCCGATATACTACTTAGAGGGTAGAGAAATAAAAACTTTCAAGGGGTTCAAAAGGGGCATTATAATTTATCGAGAACTTCCAATGAATTTTTTACACTCCAAAAATGATTGACACCACTGTTTTCATATACTTTGTTACATAAATTTATAACCAGGTTTTTAATAGCAGTCAAAGTATTAGTGAGTATAATAGAAACTTTAGTTGTAGAACAGTGACTAGATGACAAAATGAATCTAGATTTATATGGCGTTTTGTGGAGTTTAGGAACCCAGTTTATAGTTGGAACTGTTTTACTATCAGGTTTAGCCTGTAAAGATGTGGCTGTTAGAAAATGTATGTTTGTAATTTCACTTTCCGTTAATTGGGTTAATTGAAAAGTATGTGAACTGGTAATTTCTTTTTGGAGTACTTCTATATAATGTTTACGACAAACTATGATGATGTTATTAGCAACCTTATCAGCTGGGACAAAAACAAATTCCTTTCCAAATTCTTTAAGTTTCATTTGGATGCGAGAAACGGTTTGTTTATTTTTGTTGTCATGGTTGAAATGTTGTTCAAACTGTTTAATTCGTATCTACAATTTTCATAATAGCATTAAAGAAAGAATCCAAAGATTTTTTGTAATTTTTCATAATAGCATTAAAGAAAGAATCCAAAGATGTCTTTACTTTAGATACTTCTCTCGCTCTTTCTGCTGAACTGATGTAAATGGGGATTTATAAGATTTAATTCACAATTCATTTAAAAACCACTGAATAAATGTAAAACGATAATTAGAATGAATTCCACAGATACCAGCAAATAATATGCAGCGAGACCTCAATATTGTCTCGCAAAATAATTAACAAATTAGGGGACGACCATTTGATTTTCGGTCGGGGGGGGGGGGGGAGGGCTTGTCAGGCGATTTTGTGAATAGATAATTAAATCTTGGTTCCAGTGAAAATAAATATTTTAATCCTACTTGTCGTGAAAATAAATAATTTAATGTTGGTTGAAGAATACATTTTTTGTTGCAAATGTGAATAAATAACTTTATATGACATTTGGTGAAAATGAATCGTTTGTTCGAAATTTTCATGAAAATTAATATTTTTTTCTAAACAAAATCGCCCAAGCTTCCCCCTGAAAAATCAAATGGTCGCCCCCTTAGTCATTTATAAAGAAATTATTTAATTCAAAATATCACAAAATTAATTTTCGTCAAAATAATGAAAATTGTTACGACATGAAAAAAGATTAATTTAAAAATTGATCAATATATAAGTAGATTAACATAAAAATTGAAACAATATTCTCACCAAGGTTTGTGATAAGGTGTAAAGTCGTGTGTAAAATATGTTGAGCGCTTTCTAACTAACTTCAAATCAGAATTGGGTATTCAATAATTCTATAATTAAACTAGGCATTCACAAAACCAGTCGGCTGTCGCCTTTTAACCTGAATTTAAGTTGCCCCTTCACCACAACAAACACAAAGAAGCCCTGTCCATCGGCCAAGCTGTAGATTGTATATATGATGCCGATACTTTCAAAACTACTAAGTATTTATTACATTTGGACAACCCTGTTTCTCTATCATGTCTAATCCGTCACAGTTTGAAATTCTCCAACAACTCACAGTTATTGCTGCAAACATACAAATCCTGTCGCTATTATTGCATACAGGAAATTTTCGCTATTTTTGCACTACATGATCAAGCACAAAAATAAAACTGAAGCGAGTATTTTATGCAATGAGGCGATTTGGCGATTCGACCGGCATCCGCAAATTCAAGACTGCGCGAATCGAAATTTATTTTGAAAACCGCGAAAAAAGTCGGAGTGATTTTCCGGATTTCAGTACTTTAACAATGATGCAAACAATTGTAAGAATTCGAGAGAGGGGTTTAGTAGATCAACGAGAAAAACCTGCTATGTATCTTTCGATGATGGAATTCTATGTAGAGAAGATTTTTGTCGTCGTCATTACACTTGATTTCAAATGCCAAATATATGTTATTTTTAATTCCATCTTTCAAAATTGTTATCAAAGTGTATAAGTTGGATTAACTTTGGAGCTGTTACATCCATTTTCTTATATTAAATATCGAGTTCAAATTTATGAATAGTGCATTGCGATCAGCAGATATACTTTTAGTGGCACATGCATGCAGCCATGCCGTCTCTATTGGAACTGTGTACTTATTTCTTTCCACGTTCAAAAACACTAGTCTAAGAGCTCATATATCTTAAGTAAGATCCCTTTTTTTTGCAGTCGCAGTATTTTCAATGGTTACTCTCTTGGCAGGTGACAAAGAAACATTCTCAATGTAGCTTTGATATGCAATTAATTTTGCAGGATGAACCTGTCAAGCCCAGGTAATAAAGAAGATCTAGTGAAATATACACTAAACAGAGCAGATGGAATTGCAGTGGATTGGATATATAAACATGTGTACTGGGTTGATGCCATACATAAACATCTGAGGGTATCCAAACTAGATGGAACTTTTCGGAAAACACTTGTAGATACTGACCTTGGATACCCTCAGGAGATTGCGGTTTATCCAAATATAGGGTAAATATGGATTTAATTAATGAATTGAATAAATCTTATTGTAAAAAGGACAATACTATTCAAAACTAATTCGGGTTTCATGTTGTGTCGCTATGCTTCATACTGGTATTCACGAAAGGGAAATGATCCAATCTTTAGAGAACACTTCATTTTATTTGTACAGAGATAATTTTATTAGAATTATGTCATAAATGCATTTTCAGGATTTGTTCTTTGACTTTGTAAAATCGGGATAAATCACGCAAATCGATCAATAATATCCAATGATGTTTTAAAGTTTGTTCATCATCATTCAAAATCAGAGTTGAATATAACCCCGCATTCATGAATAATGTGCAGCTTGGATGTAGCATTGCTCGGTAATTAGCTATGAATTCCACCCAAACCGATGCTCGGGGCCGTCTCGAACTTACTTTGACGTATGAGCAAAGCTCATTGCTGAAGGTCTTATGGTGACTTCAAGATGGAGAACAACAATAAAAGCGTTGTTCCATCGCTTTGATTTCCCATGTATTTGTAGAGACTTTGTCTCATGTACATTTACTCATATCCCTTCATTGCTTATTTTGGACTGGAGTCCGTAAAAGATTCCACGTGCGAGAGATGTTTGCTCTATATACATTTCAGTTACGGCGTGCTTGTGCATGAGAAAATTTCTCATATGGATGCACTGTCATACTTTTTAATTAAGGCATTTTTATTTATTGTACTATCAAAATGTTATTCTGACCACCTGTTAATTGTGCCCCCATCTCATGATTTTATTATGCCAAGTTTTCCTACTTTTTACTAGATGAGTGTCCTGTGGTTGTTTAAGTGTCGTGATAGGCTTCTGTTACTCTTTTTGTCGGGCAACGAGCAAAGCTCATTGTTGAAGGCATCATGGTGACTTCAAGATGAAGAACTCATTGTTGAAGGCATCATGGTGACTTCAAGATGAAGAACGACATTAAAAGCGTTGTTTAATTGCTTTGTTTAACCGTGTATTTTAAGAGACTTTTCTCATGTACATTGACTCAATATCCATACAGTGCTTATTAAATCGTCTGCATATTGTCTAATTTGATACTCAAAATAATTAATTTTGATACCCTTAATGTCTGCATTATCTTTTATACCAGCACTCCTAAAGTCAAGGCACAAAATAAAAAGATAGGGATATATTGTGACGCCGTGGCAAATACCATTCTATAAATAAAAACAATTCCAAACAGTGTCCATTTAGGAGAACACAGCTTGATGTTTCATAATAAGAAACCCAGATCCCATTATTTGAGGACTCGTCGAAACCCACAAAAAATATAAAATTTAAATATAAAATCCCACTCTAAAGAATCAAAAGCCTTCTCGAAATCAATTAGTAATAAAAAAAAACTTCGAATATCTTGCTCTCTAAATCAAAATGAATAAGAAAATAGTCAAGTGCGTTCTTCGATGTATCTTCCCTACATTAAACCCATTTGAGTTTGAGGTTCTTAATCTGGAAAAAACCTTTCTAAATCTTTGAGCTATACATGACGTTCTTTTATAATCAACATTTAAAAGAAATTTTGGTGTAAAATTTTTCAGAAACACTTTCGGCGTACCTAGGAAAGCATATAATGACCCTACCGTGGATATTAGTACAGCAACCTATTACATAATTGCAACATTTTTGTAATAGAAGGTTACATTGGTCAAAACTCTATCTACATACCTCGCACAAGGTGGGTACCTGTTTAGTCTGGTTCCCTAACTACTAAAAATGCGTAATTGTTTTCGCGAGCTATGTTGCCTTTATATTTCAACGTATGCTGTAAAAATGATTTATATATTATTTAAGAGAGCGTCAAAACACACAAATTAAGCGCAAAGTACACTAAACTTTTAAGATAACAGAATAAAATCAATTTTTTTACGACGTCGTAATTAAACTACATCGTTAATTACTAATTCTTACGTAAATGGTGGTTTACAGTGTGAGATGACCCATGTAAGATCGATGCACGCGACTTCATCTAACCAACCATACGTGTTCATTTTAGTGATAAAACAATCGTTACCATGACTAAATGTCATAAAACACTTGACGTCATAATGTAAAGTACAGTCAAAAGGCGACAATGTTGTTCACACGGTATAGTGTGCACCCTAATTGATAAGAATTATAAAATAGACTATTAGGATCTTGCATAAGGTCAAATTAAAGATCGGGATAAGAAATTATACGTCTTTTCCTCTCTTTTCGTTACGCTCAACTCGAGAAAAGACGAAATTTCTTACACTCGTGAAAGATATCCCGATCTTTAATTTGATCTTATGCAAGATCATATTAGTCTATTTTACAATTCTTATCAATTAGGGTGCTTGTTTGGTATGTCATCAGTATTTTTTTGCATTTTACAGGTGGTTGTTTTTCACAGACGTTGTTGACCGTGTAATTGAGAGATGTGGATTAGACGGAAGCAGTAGACAAACCATTATTTCTAACAAAACAACTAATATTCATCAACCTTATGGGATGTCTATTGGTAAATGTTGTATCTTTAAAAAATGACAAATTAAATAATACATAACTACATAAATGTGCTGCACTTGATTGTGTTTACAACTTTGATTCTTAAATATACGTTTCTGTCCATTTATATCTATAGGGTCCTAAAAAAAGTTTCACACGCACACACGCACACACACACACACACACACACAAGCACTCGAAGATATCAAAAGTAAGCACAATTAAATTATAGAAAATCGAAAATTTAAAGTAATTATTTCTTACCATATTTCTGTAAAAAGAGATAGAAAAGTAGTAATGAAAACAATTAAACGAATAATATGATCATTGAGACGATTGCAATTTAAGGAACCACATAATTTAATTTGCTACAGATATCAATGCATAATACAAATGAAATTCACCCGATAGCTAAAAACACCACCAAAAATGCCGAAAATTAACCGACAATACGATATATTCAGTAGTAATTTGAGATTAGTTTTGAGTTTGTTCAGCGCAAAACGGTACTTATGGTTGGGTACAAAGAGTAGTTGTCGATAACAAATGCCTTTTTTTCACAAAATATGTTTGCAATGTAATTTTTGTGTATTGTTTTTTGCAATTAAATGGGTGTTTACCTTGCAAAACGGATTTGTGCTATTTGAAAACACGGTGTGATGGTCATAAGTTTTTTGTTTTTGTTTTTTGTTTTTTTTTGTTCCTCTTGCTTTTATTTTGTATATACAATATAATGTATTAATATGTTTGATCACTTTGCATGCTCATTAATTACTGTAAAATATTGTATTTAAGGAGAAGAAGATCTAAGTTGGCAGAACTTGTGTCTGATCCTTTTTGCTGTAATATTTAGAAAATAAAATCAAAATAAGTTAGGAGAAGGCTTTAATAACTTTTCGTATATCCTACAGCTTATGCTTAAATGAAATTCATTTGGTAATTCAGAATAACAAAATAAGGGGTTGGAGTAAACGCACATGATACAAAGTCTGTACAAAACCCGATTAAACCAAACAATCTAACACGCTTTTATTGTTGTTCTTCATCTTGAAGTCACCATGAGGCCTCAACAATGAGCTATGCTCATACCTCATAGCCAGTTCAAGAGCTTTGCATGATGGAGATACTTCTTAGTTTTCAACAAAGTTTACAAAAAAATAGATATTGCAAGGTTCCCAATAGAATCGGTTTTCGGGTCAGCACCGAAGTACTGACTACTGGGCTGGTGAATACCCTCGAGGACTAACAGTCCACCAGCAGAGTCATCGACGCAGTGGTAACAAATAACAAAATACCGAAGTTACTGTCAATTTAATTTCTGCATATGCGCATTTCGACAACTTATGTCTCTTCAGTGCAGATAAAATCTAAACCTTTGGAAGACCATAAACTCAAAGATGTGTAAAAACTGACACAGAACCAATAACCAATATAATCTAAATGTACAGCCAAAATCAGCTTAGGACAGAGCTTTGCATGAGGAAGATACTCCTTAGTTTTCAACAAAATTTACAAAAAAAAAATAGATATTGCAAGGTTCCCAATATAATCGGTTTTCGGGTCAGCACCGAAGTACTGACTACTTGGCTGGTGAATACCCTCGGGGACTAACAGGCCACCAGCAGAGGCAAATGTAAAATTAACTGGCAAAGTGTTCTTACAACTGCTGTCATCCGATGCCCGACAGAAAGACTCATAAAAGACAATCACAACTTATAAACAACCACAGGGTACTCAACGAGTCTATTGCAAGAAAACTTTGCATAATAATACAAGTGATCTAGGCACTATAAACAGAATGGTCATAATAACTATTTGGGAAAAACAAAAAATAAAATGCCAAAATTTGTATATTGAAATTGAATATACCAAACGCAGTCAGTGAACTACATAGTAATGTGTCGATTTGTTTTACCTTCACAACGACATGTAAATGGTATGTGTTTTCTACTTGTTAGAAATATTGTACCTTTATTTCTTTTTTAAAAGAGCTATTTATTTTGACAGATTTTTCAAGCAAAAGACTATACTGGATAGACCGTATCTACAAACAGATCAAGTCCTCCGCTTTAGATGGATCGGATATCAGAATTCTAACCTCACAAATGGATTATATAGCATTAAGCATGAGACTAGTTGTATTCAAAGAGTGGATATATTGGACGACCTTTACCAATAACACTATTTGTAGAGTTGACAAACTAACTGGTTCAAATTTTCAAGTAGTAAAAACTGGCCTTCGTACTCCTGTAGGAATCACAGCTTACAGTCAAGAAAATCAACCAACTGGTACATGTATTTTTCATATACTGCAAATGAAAATTAATTAAGTCTCTAGAATGTCAAAAACAAAATTCGACAATGATTATATTTTGCAAAAAAAAAAAAAATTGAGTTGATTTAATAACCAAACTAACAAACACAAACTATGTCTTAGCAAACGGACTTTGCATTGACGTTGAGGATATCATGCTTCCGGAGCATCTGATCACACTATCAGTTTTTTGTGGGGGGACTCCGAGAACTTATTTGTGGCTTTTTATTTATTTTTGATTATTTGTTTTATTTTTGTCATGTTGTTTTCATGTGGCAGTGGTTTGCCTTGTACATATATATCTGTTAAGTAAGATTGTTCCTTAAATTTGGTGTTCAAAAAAAAATAATTGCAGCGTATTTAGTTCCAAAGATAGTCATTTTGATGTCTCTTACTCTTACTGATCTTAATAACTAACGTAATACCGAAGTTATTGTAAACTTGATTTATGCAGATGGCCATTTCGACAAGAGTTCCGATCGAATCAAAACTTTTCGAACACCATAAATGTTAAAAAATGGATAACAGGAAACACCTACAATGGCTGAAAGTTATAATTACATGCAACAATTTGCAAGGGAACTACACAAGAATAACATGTTTAAGACAAAAGACAAACGTAGACAACGATAGGAACTCCAGCAAAAGATTGAGTGCATTAATCATATCATCACATGTCCAGGAACAATGATTATTATATGTTATATTAGAGGAGAATCCTTGCTTTTTGTTAGAGCAAATGAACTGCAGACCAGAAAATTTAAAACACCATTTAATTAGTTGTCCCAACTTGGATTTAATCAAATTATGTGGAAGGGTAGTATAAAGTGTAGAAAAATCATAACTTTCGATAAATGAGACTGGTCTTTGAATAGATTGTAGTTTATCTAAAACTTCAATAGAATTTTTTACACTCCAAAAGTAATTTACACCAGAGTTTTGATAAGTTTTTTCACAGTATTTAATAACCAACTCCTTTATACAAGTAAGAGAACTAGTTAAATGGATGGATAAATTGGTAGTAGAACACTTACTAGATGCTGAAATAAAACGTTGTTTGAAGGGATTTTTGTGAAGCTTCGGAACCCAGTACATGGTAGGTAAGATGTTATCTTTAGGTGGAACTTTAAGCATTTCTGTATCCTTATAATGTTGTTTGGTTAACGTTTTTTTCGTCCCAATTGGTACATTTGAAAGTGGCTGACTTGTCCAGTTCGTTCTGTTGGACATCGATGTAGTATTTCTTTCAGACAATAGCAACGTTGTTAGAAGCCTTGTCAACAGGTATAAACACATATTTTTACCAATATCCTTCAAGTTTGACTTAATTCTATTTACAGACAGCTTTGGAGGTGACTCAACATAATTATCTTTATAAAAATTTATTCTGTTGGTGACCTTGGTAATAATTTTATCCCTAAACAAATTTAGAGCATGCTTGTCTGCGCTTTCTCGTTTGCAACATTTTTTACAATAATTGATTACAGCTTCTTCAATTGTATCAAAACAGGCTTGCCAGTTTATTTTTGAAGGCGGGCGATATTTAGGCCCTTTTCTAAAGAATTGTCTGACTTCCTTATCTACAATGATGTTAAGATTCCCCGTTAATATATGTCCACAAGGGTCATAGCGATATGGTGACGTGGAACAGTCTCAGCTGCTAGGGTAGTTCTTCTCGAAATTAGCATCACAGGTAATAGAAGAGTAATTGAAAAAAATGTTTCTAGTAGGTTATTATAAGAAAAGGAAATCACAGGCATGTCCTTGTTGTCAAAAAAGACGGGTACAAGCTTTTGAATATTTGGGTCCCGAAAAATGCCTGCAACATCAATGAGGTCAATTCCTTTATTAATGTATTTAATTTTCAAAAACTGTTTTACGTGCTCATCGGGTTTGTCGATTCTCGGATAAAGTCGATGAAAGCAGAAAGCATCAATAATTTTGGAACATTCATAGAGCGGACTATTAACAGACATATTATCAAACTCCAAAGAGATTTTATAAAGTTGTGTTACAGAAATTGAAAAAAGTTTAGTGAACAAACCATGCCGCCCATCGTTTTTGAAAAGAGTACTTAGATCTTTTATATTTACTATGTTTTACGTTTTATTTTGATGTTATAATTCACTCTTCGACCATGTGACCTGCGATGGCGTAATTTCGGAGAAGAAATTCCCATGATGTCAATATAAGCGTACCGAGAAATATTTCCCTGACCCATGATGTTGTCATTCAACCCTAATGGATAAGCTGTCTGAAGTTTTTTGATCCAAGATAGTTCGCATTCTCTTCTAGATCTTACAAATTCTCTCTTTGATTGATCAGGGGATTTTTCTATAAGTTTTAACGGTTGTATATTGATATATTTTTTATCATGATTATAGATAGAACAGTGTTGGTAGATATATGATCTAAACTTTTTGGGGGAACGAATAGGATACAAATGTTCTTGGGTACGTCGTTGTAATGGACGACCAGTCTCACCAACGTACTGAATTCCACAGCCTGGTTTACTTCAGGTAATCAAATATACCAGGCTGGCTGTTTTTCAAGAGATGTCAATGAGGAATTGGGTGGTAAATTTCCTACCATTGACATTTGATTTGACAGTGTTTTCCTGGTCGAGGCGAGGACATGTGGCACATTTCCTGGCGTCGCACTTTTTATTTTAGAGAATCCACGAAGTAATGCTAAGCGTATTTAGATTTTTGCAAAGAGTGGCATTTTTAGATATTTTTAACGGAATGAGTCTGACTATAGGATTTAGTGCTGAAGGTGGTAGATTTGTCAAATTAGAGTGTGAAGGCGCAATCGTGGATTTGACGTAGCGTTTTCTTAAATTGTATCTAGACTGTATCATGTATTTTTATCTAAAAACCCTTTTACAAATCATAACAATGTAACTATGAAGAAACTGTCATTGCCAATTTCATCTGTATATCAAAAATAAATCCCTTAAACACCACAAATGATCCCTTAATCGGAATAAATCCCTTAAACCGAAATATTTGAAGAGCCTGTATCCAAAGAATCTAACTGGAGAGCCAAAATCAGTTTAGGGCAGAGGTACTATTGTGTGAGGGAAATATAATTAGGTTTTGACAAATTTTTTTTTAGAATTTAGATATTACAAATGAACCAGCAATCCATCTACAAAGGCATTAGCTTAGTGGTAATATAATACCTAAGTAACTGCAATTTTCATTTCAGTACATGGACATTTCGACAATTGGTGTCTATTCAGGAGAAATCAAATCAAAACGTTTTGAAGACTGAAATATGTGTAAAGCCTGATAGCGAGGAAATAACCAAAATAATTTAAATAAAAAGACAAAAATCAGCCAGGGACAGAGCAATACACAATGGGGAAACTCCTTAGGTTTTTACAAAATTTTCTAAAATTTAGATACTGCAAATGAAAAAAAACGGTTTTCGGCTCAGCACCGAAGTTCTAACTACTGGGTTTGTGAATACACTATGGAACTAACATTTCACCACCAGAGGCATCAGCGTAGTGGTGTTAAATAACATAAAACTGAAGTAACTGTAAATTTTATTTCTGTAGATGGACATTTCGACAACCTATGTATCAAACCAAAACTTTTGGAAGATCATGACCAAAATATGTATAAAGCCTAACAGAGAACCAATAACTAAAAGTATTTCAATGAAAAGCCGAAATCAGCTAAGGACAGAGTGATGCACCAGGAAGATACTCCTTAGGTTTTATTAACGTTGTCTAAAATTTAAAAAACTGCAAACTTTAAAAAAAAAACGGTTTTTTGGGTCAGCACGGAATTACTGACTACTTTGTAGGTGAACACCTAGCGTTCACCAGCAGAGGCATCAGCCTAGTTTTGATAAACAAAATAATACCGAAGTAACTGTGATTTTGATTTCTGTAGATGGCAATTTATTTTGTTATTTATTACCATTTGGCTAATACCTCTGCTGGTGGACTGTTAGTCCCCGAGGGTATTCACCAGCCCAGCTAGAAAAACCGAAAATATAAGATTTAAGGGGGTAGACCTGGGGAAGCCTAAAATTTTCCGCTCGTTTAATTTTCTTAATATTTTCAGTATTTAAACTACACATGTTCATGTCGACTTTAAGCAATTTTCAACAATTTTTACCGTCCCGTTTTTTGTCTAGTGGTCATCAAAGATACCATGTTTCCTCATATTATTTGGTCCTTTCAGGACTTGATTGTGGTGTATAAAATTGGCTCTAATTAAATTTGTATTTGATTTAGAATTATTTCAAATGCAAAATTCTGTAGTTTAGACATGTGTGGAAGTAAGCATGAATAATGATGGTAAATTTAACTAGTTTGAACTGAAATAAGTGGGTGTTCTGAACAGTATAGGCTGAAATTTTTACTCTATTTTGATCACTTTCAAACACCTATTGTAAAAATTTCTGTCGTTTAATTTTCACCAAAAACTGAAAATAGAAAGAAAACTAGTAGATGTCAGATATATTAAAATATTAGAAAATTCTACCGTCCTATTTTTTCTTAATTTAGAATAAAGTGGATAAAATTCAATAAAATTGCTGAATCTTTACTATAAATTACCTCCCTTGGAAGAAATCTGACTTTTACATATTTTCATTATCTTTGGACAGTGTTGCAAAAATGTAGGGTAAAATGTACTCATTACAAATAACTGGATGTTGGGTATTTGTTTTAATGACGAAGTGAATATTTATTTGCTGTGTGGAAAAAATTTTACAATTTTAAAATTTTGATCATACCTATTGCAATGATTCTATTTGTTTGTGTAAGTAATAAAAAAGTGAAAAACAGAGTTATCTCCTCCTACCCCAGGTCTACCCCCTTAAATCTCAAAATTAGCTAAGTGAAGAGCTTTGCACAAGGGAAATACTAGTACTCACTGTGTATTCTTTAAATTAATTCTATAGTAACTTCGGTATTTTGTTATTTATTAAGGTAATGCAAATTTCAAAATAAAATAAAATGCACGCGTCTTATACGCCAATAAGCTAATGACAAAAGTGGTACTAAAGAGATACACTCTTGTGTTCAAAATCTTTGATTACACGCCTGCAAAAAAATTTGAAGTTCTATCATGATATGATGATGTCATTGTCATTGTCGTTATCATCGTCGTGATCGTTTTTGTTGCAGTTAGACTCTCTTGTTTTTGGTAAATAAAATTAGTTTCAATAGATCATGTCCGATTTAATTTTAGCACAATATTTCTTGGCACAAAAAGAAGACTGGAATATGTCTAAATTATTGTGGTCTCACCCGTTTTGAAAAAAGGGTCGAATGGGGCAAAGAGGTATAGCCACTTTCCCGTGAATTATATCATTCAGCAAACCAATTTCACGAATGCATCTAATCTTCTCCAAATATGTTTAACAGCTAATCTGTTATATACACTATCATAACATAATCAATTCATAGGCATTCACTTACTTTTAGATAAAAGATTATACCACTTAAGGATGTACTCTGGTGAGGAGCAAAAGTTTTTTTCAAACCATGATATTTGCAATGTTCTTTCCCTATAAATTCAATATATAAAGAAAAATTCATAGGTTACTGTGCAAATTTATTTTGCTACAGATATTTAAAAGTGGCCATTTTTTAGCAATTTTGCTCTTTTAATGCATTTTTGCCCAATTTCTGACTATTTTCTTGGAAAAAATCTAGCTTAGAATAGTAAACTTATTCTTATACTTTTTGAAAAGCTGTAAATAGAAGGAAGGAACAAATAATTAAACCCCCAAAATCATATGTTCGTGTTAATATAAGAAAGTTTTGTCTCATTGACTTTTATGGGCAATTTCAGCATTTCCATATTTCCCTATAAATGTAGTTTTTCCTACATTTTTCATACCGCTAATAGTTTAAACTTTATTTGTTTTGTGATTTTTTTATGGAAAAAATATATAACACTTTTTTTAAAAAAGCAAAAATAAATCTTAAGCGCATATATTTTCATAAAATGGCTTTTTCTCACCAACCTCTATTTTGTGAAAATTTGACATGAACCCAACAGCAAATTAGGGCATCAATATTTAGTTTGTGGTTACTCTGAAACTACTTGATAAAACCGAATAATTTTTTGACTAAATTTAAAATAAGTATATATTTTGTAATTTAATGCGTTTGTACATAAAATATAGATAAATTCGGAAGGGCACATGTTAATATAGTAGCAACAAAAAAATGGTTTTGGTTCTCGATGTCCTTCGGTAAGTTGCACCTTCCAAAACACTGTAAAATGGCTCAAATGGACATCAAAGGCTATTTACAGCTTTGTTCGACTGTAAATGTGTCAGACAGCATGTGTGACATAAATTAAGTTTATTCCTAGGATGTACGCGTACCAGAGACTACAGATTTTGGACAAAATTTGAGCATATTTTGATAATGGCCCAACATATGAACCAAATCCATAGCTTAATGGCCATGCTTTTTTTCATATATGTGGTTGTAGACTATTTATTATTTATCGGATTTTGTTGTTCATTTTTGAGTGTTCATCTTTGTGTGTGTGTGTGTGTGTGTGTGTGTGTGTGTTGTTCATCTTTGTGTGTGTGTGTCTTCATTTTTTTCTGTGCCGTACTTGTGTTGTGTCTCTGTTTCTTCGTTGTTTCCGATTTTCCCATTGTCCTTGAATTATTCGTTTCGATTGACAGTTCGGTTCTCACTTACTTTAATGGGGTGTCTTTAAGGGGGCGCTACACTATTTCAATACGCCAATTTTTGACAGAGTACGATAAAATATGGTGCCTTTTAATTTGTATTGACTCCAGCGAATTGATACAGGTTATAATCAATATTAGCATAGAATATTACTAGGTGAATGATGGGGAGCACAGAACAGTTGAGAAAACATGTTTAATTTGCGTAACAAGTTAGAACGGATCGAATGAAATACGACTAAAAACCGAAAATTCTCTGTTGTGACTAAGTACAAAATTAACCGGAACGTTTCAATTGAATTTTATTTTCTTATTTGGTACACGCCATATGGCTTAAATGTATTTATTTTGTAGTGTTGGTGATATTTTAACGGAATATCAAGTTCCCGCACCTGTAAAAAATTCAATCCTATTTTATGTGAATTTTTGAAATCACGGAATTTAACATAGGAGCCAATGGGAGGCCGTAATAGTGGTGTGCTTCCTTTAAGCATGCTGCTGGAAAATTTTCCAATCTGTAGTTTGCAATTAATTTCAAGTCGCATGCACTGTTTATGAGATAAATGGGACCCGAAAGAAGCGATTCTTATTAATCAAAAGGGTCAAAATTGCAAAGTTTCTGAAAATATTATCTTTCATCCGATTTCTGGAGGATTTTATTTTTGGATTCCTTTTGTTATATTCTAGTATTATGTCAGTAGTTTTAGTGTAGCTCTTACCGTGTCCGAGCAATAAGGGGTGTAAGGAGCCAAAATTTAAATTTTCCAAGATATGTAAAATTTTATTTTTCATCTGATTAAGATGGGACCTTTTTCTTTGGATTCCTCTGCATGTAAGCTTTCTTAAGTTTGCAATAAATTTCCCTTAGCTCAAGGAAATCAAAAAGGCCAAATTTTTGTGTCCATCTAATTACCGTGTCAAGGTTTTAACTATGTCGACTTTCACTTTAAACTACACTTGATCAAATTTCAGTGGTCGACATGCTGTGAATCATGCTGTGCTAGATCCTAGATTTTAAACTAAAAAGAAAAGAATATTTTCATTGACGTGAATATATTTTTATTGATTGATCACATGCTATTTACAAGACAAAACTATGACATATTCGATCAAAATCAATTTAAGATACTATGTAATTGTAGAGACTGTATCCATTTGCATTTACTCCATATCCCTTCATTTTTTAATTGAAGACAAATAAATTTTGTGTTAATCTGGTTATCGTCTTATGATTAATTGCTTGTAGAAAAATTAGCATATATTCAAAATATTGATTGAGACAATTGTTACATGAATGATGTGTTATACATTTGTATATTAAGTCAAAAAGCAAGATGTAAGTTATTTTCTAAATGAATGGTTCTTTTGTTAATAAAGGAGTAAATCGTTGTGCCTCTAACAATGGCGGCTGTGAACAACTGTGTCTTCCAACACCACAATCCACCATACAATGTAAATGTGCTGATGGATTCCAACTACACAGTGACGGCAAGACTTGTAATAATACGGGTAAAGTATCAGCTATTGAAATATACTCCAATCGAATCTTTTAAATGCGTATGCGAAATTGATAGTTATTATGTTAAAAAAAATATATGTGAAATATTGTGGGTGCTTGCAAATATTTTAACAGTCGGGCTAAATATTTAACAAGCAAAAAAGGACAATGACAAAATCGCTAAATACATTAAGAATCCTCTTATGTAAAAATAAAACACCCATCTTGAATTTATTTTGAAGAATGAGCAAAATCTCTTGGTGACTGAAATATGATGAAGCGTTGTATTATTGCTTTTTTGACTACGTACTTGTAGAGAATTTGTTTCATGTCCATTTACTCCATATCGTTTCATTTTTAACCCAATCTAAGGACGGAATTTGTACAAAATTATTGAAGGCCTATAGCATAATGGTATAATGTCTAATGCTGTGCTAGTATTAAAGATTTAGTGAATTCTAGAGGAAGTAATTTCCCATCTTTAGGTAAGACTTTTTGCAAAAACGATCTTAAATAGATTATACAATCCAGTGTTTGCTTGCTCTGCATTAATCATTAACGTATTCGCCCGTAAGAATTTTGAACAAAAACTTGTCCTTTTCCTGATGTCTTGATTTTTTTTTTATTTGAGTTTTCACATAGAACAAAGATTTTGGTCGTAAAATGGTACATTCCATTTCAATAATAATTTTTACAGTGCGTCAATATTGATTTTACTTACAAGGATCCATGCCTCCTTTATTTAATATTATTATTTGTTGTAGCGTCAGAAATAATGTTTGTTCACTGTAAAATTTTTGAGTGAATGGAACCTTTGTGCAAACATACCAGACTGAATAAAAGAAAAGATAAAATTGAAACTCCCTTCATTCAATATGTTTATTTGTCAGTTTTTGGAAGGGCAAGCCAGTTAGTTTGTGTTTTCTTTTGTCTGTTATCTTAATATATATAACTTTCAAAGATGAATAATTTATAGACAAATGTCATTGGAATAACATTCAATAATACTGGAACAAAGTGCATCTGCATTTGCCTACTTTTAAAGGGCTTGGCAACTGGTTGACATTTGCAAATCTGAAAACAATTGAAAGAATTGACGTAGACACAAGTGTTACGGAGGTTATAGCAGATGGTTTGATTAACGCAGTGGATCTAGATATACATTACAAAAAGGGATTTGTTTATTGGACAGATGTAGTACAGAAGAGGATAATGAGGTATTCTATAACGACAGCAAAATATCGAAAGAACAACGGCATTACAAAAACAGCAACAGACAAAAACGGCAACAGAGAAAAACAAAGACAAAACAAGGACGTGAGACAGTCACAAGGCATGGGTATAAAAAGACGACATTAAAAACTAAAGCACTCATAGTGTGAAATCCCAATGAAAACTGGGAGTGTCAGCAGAGGTTCCGGAAGGGTAAGCATGTCCTGTACCGCTAAGCGGCACCCGTAACTCTATCAGTGAGTCAATCAAGGGTTGAGTCAAAACCGGTTTTGTTAAATCCGTGAAGACATAAGGATTTATAAAAGGATATGTCAAATTTTGATATGAAATCGAGGGTACGGATAAACCAGAGGCTCCCTGGAGCTTGTATCGCTCACATGGCTTTCAGTTGCCCCAATGAAGCTAACATTGTAAGTGTTACAATGAAACCTCAGTCTCTCAAACTTTGGTAGCTCAAACACCACCAATATCTTGATTTGTACTTAAAGTCTGTTCATGTTTTACTATATTTCTTTGTTTGGCTCTTTAGACAAAAGCAGTCTTGTGAAGGACCACTTTCGACACCAATTTTTAAGTCGAGACATCATTAGGTAAAAGGCGGTCAACAACAATTTTTAACACCATATCTTTAAGTTCCGACATCAATATCTATTTGGAAACCAAATTTCATTCAAATCGGACGATGTTGAATTTTCATGGCTTTTTGGCGGCCATTTTGAAAATGGCAGTCAAGAAATAATTTGCAACACCAGTTTTGAAGTAGCGACATCAATACCTTTTTGGAAACTATTTAATTGAAATCGGACAATGTTGAGTTTTCAAGGGTTTTTGCGACCATTTTGAAAATGGTGGTCAATAAACAATTTTTAACATCAGTTTTGAAGTTGCGACATCAATACCTATTTGGAAACCAAATTTAATTGAAATCGGACAATGTTCAATTTCCCCGCCTTTTTTGTGGACATTTTTGAAAATGGTGGTCAACGAACAATTTTCAACAACAGTTTTGAAGTCGCAACATCAGTATCTATTTGGAAACCACATTTTATTGAAATCGGACAATGTTGAATTTTCCCGCCTGTTTGGCAGCCATTTTGAAAATGTCGGTCAAAGAACAATTTTCACCACCAGTTTTGAAGTCACCCCAGCCTGACAACTATTTTATCAATTATATTTAACCTTCATCTTCTAGATTTTTGGAAATATGAAAATTTTGAAAATTGTGTGATAAAGGGCAGTAACTCCTACAAGGGTTTTTGCATTATCTTCAAAATTTCAGGTTTGGACGGACGACGGACACAAAGTGATGGCAAAAACTCACATTGCCTTTTTGGCCAGGTGAGCTAAAAAGGATGCCATCATGAAGGGAATATCAATTGTTTTAAATACAAGTATGAAAGTTTCGACAGTTTCTGATATTACTTTCTGTATTTATTATAACAATAAAGCAATCTAACAATTTTTTTATATGAGCGCACAACGCTTAAATCTACATCATCGTTTTCTTAAATTTGCATCAGTGTTTTAAGTTGTTTAAAAGTCTTCTAAACTATATATATTTGTTCTTTATATATGATGTATATTAATCTTTCTGAGGGCTTAGTGGCCAATCAAACCTTCTTCTTTGTTTCACATATCGAGAGTTTATTATATTGTCAGTATGAATGAAATTCCGTTTCTTGCATGAAGTTGAAGATCTGTTGTTTCCTGTAAATTCACATTTATGGTCTCTGTTTCTTATGCAATTATATTCATTTGTTCTTGATATGTTTTACTCCTTCTTTTATAACATTGTTTTCTTATAATTCCTTGTTTTTTTTGTTTGTTTTTTTTTTTTTTTGTTTTGTTTTTTTTTTTGCAATGTCAATATTTAAAGGGAGTACGATTGTTTTCAAATTTGTAACTACAATGAAAATTCTTACCTTTGGTTTTGAAAAGTTTTGATGTGATTTGAGACCAAGAAATAAAGATAAAAAATATTACACCTGTTTAAATGAATAAAACCCGAAGATATCGAATGCTTCTGAAATCTGATGCTCATACTCCCTGAACACATTTCTCTGCACTTCTTTTTTTTTTGTCTTTATTCTTCTGGTTCTAATGGTATCTGTTATTCAGTATAACATCATTTAAAAAAATTCTGTTGAATATTTCTGAAACTTTCCCTGCAGTGTTCTAGTCATAATGTCTCTCTCATAAAATTACCTATTGAGATAGGTCTACACGTTGATGTCTCAAGGCTGATGTCTAGATTAGGAAATCCATGCAATTAATATTCTACTGCAAGCTCAACAAGTAACTTCTCATGCATACCTGGATATGCTTTCTATATGTTTCTCTCTACTCTTAATACATATTCATAAAACATTTCTTTTTTGTTCATAATCGTTTGCCGCAGTTTCGATCTACAGATCGTAGATGTTGGTCAATTTCAAAAACCTGCACTTGAGATGGTGTCGATTACAAAAAATCGACACCACGAACAGTTTCTTGTGAAAGTTGGAATACGCACTACAGGGCTTAGAAAAATAACACGATTTGAAGCAAATGTATTCAGATGAAAATTATAAATGTTTACCAACAAAGAAAACTACATCCAAAATAATTCTTCAGTTTTTTCCTTGCAAAAAGCCAACTTTAAAAGTAGTTTTAAGGCTTTAGTTCATTTTACCGTTTTTTTATATTCTTTTATATTAATTCTTTTTGTTATAAAGGAGTTCAGTGAGCAAAGATTCGTTATCGGGTGTATCCGAGGTAATTGTGTCTGATACTGTTAATGTCCCTGATGGGATTGCAGTCGACTGGATCTACAACAAAATATTTTGGACTGATACAGGACATAATCATATACAAATGACCGATCTAGAAGGGAGCTTCAGGCGAACCATTTTAAAGGGCGGTAATCTTGATCAACCAAGAGCCATTGTAGTAGATCCACTAACAGGGTAATATTTTATGACATTAAATGCATATATTACGTTTAAATTACAATTACGGAAGTATGCATCGAAGTAACCAAAAAGTCATCAAGTCATATTAAAAATAGAATAAAAAGACTGTAGTATTGGTAAGCAAAACATTTTAAACCTACCACCGGCTTTTTTTTTTGGTGTTACCAAGTCCGGATGTCCCGAGTTCTTCTCGTTTTTTGCCTTACTTCTGAAATACATACATGATGTATGGAGAGGCAAAAGGAATTCTTCTGAGGAATTGGAAAATTAAAATCATCTCATTTTTAATATATGTAAGTCATTTTTCTTTATTAATTTCGAAGACATCTTTAATATGAATGTGATCTTCTTCTTTTCCAGTTTTTAAGTTGTACCTGAATGGAATTAACTCAATTAATACGTCAAAACTTTAATTTTAAAATTTATGAAAGTGTTTTATTTATTTATATATTGGTCTTCCAAATTTTTTGATTTGACCATAAGTTGTCGAAATGGTCATCTGCAGAAGATTATTTTTTTTGTCACTTCCGCATTATTAAGTTATATAAAAGTTTGGATCAAATACTCAACTACAAGATCGCAAACAACACTTGAAACACTTGAGAATTAGAAATACTTCATTTTCTGCCTTACATCGAGACGACAATGATGTGTATATTACAAGAATTATTGTAAACATTTCAGGTGGATTTTTTTCTCTGACTGGGGAAGTCAGCCAAGAATAGAAAGATGTAGGATGGACGGCGGAGAAAGGCTTGTACTTGTCCAAACTGATATTCAATGGCCAAATGGAATGTCGATCGGTAATTATCAAAATTCGGTGTCTTTGCATATCTTGTTAAATAATTATTAATTACAGATGCTTATTAAGCATGTATTGTTTAAAGGGTATAAAGTTTTAGCATGTTATCCTAACAAAAGGACAATATTAGAAGTATAGAAAATTTACTAGTATCTTGTCTATTTTTTTTTCAAATCGCGCTATATATCCACATTCACGATCAATTCGCAAAACGAATGCTATGGCCGCTCTCTAAAAGTGGGTTAGGTAAGAAATTGTGATCGTGACATTCACTTTAATCTTAACTGGTTTATATTCGCGAGATATAGTAGTATTAAGCATGCTGTCACCTTTCTTCTGATGTTTTTTATAATCAGCTGCACCAAGTCGCATGATACACGTCACTCAATCAAAACTTTTAGTGATTCAAGTAATGGGTTCTCAATTTAGAAAGCACCTATACCGGCCTATATAAGCTTGGTATCTCTTTAATAAATATCTCAACAAAGTTTGAAATCAATTGACCAAATGGTTGTCAAGTACGAGTGCAACATCTAGAAAAATTAATTATAATTGACGATTAAACTCCCACAACTCTTCAAATACAATCAAAATTTTAAGGAAAAATACAGACTGTGGAGCCTTGATACCCTGTAGCTCTACAAAGTTTGAAGTGAATTTGCAAAAGTTTTGTCAAGTTAGAAGGTGACGTATAAAAATTGCCTTAAAATTTAGGAATAAGGTCCCATAGCTCTTGCAAGAAGAATTTTACGGAACGGTTGTCAAATTGTCAGACCATCATACTAAATACTGTGCCTCTACAAACTTTGAAGTGACATGGCTAAATAGATGTCATGTTAGAGAGGGAAATGTAAAAATTGCCTTACAGTTGACGACTTAAGTGCCATTGCAAAAAGATAAAAATTGTACGAAAAAGTATACAGATTGTCATTCCATCATACCCAATACCTCTACAAAGTTTGAAATTAATTGACCAAATGTTTGTCAAATTAGAGCGCGAAATGTAAAAAAATGCCTTATAATTGACGACTCAAGTCCTGTACTTCTTGCAAGAAAAATCGAAATTTCATAAAAATATACAGATCATCAGGCCATCATACCTAACAATTGGTCAACTGGTTGTCAGTTAGAGCGACTTATAAAAAAAATGTGTTAAAATTTACGAATAGAGTCCAATAACTCTTGCAAGAAAAATTGAATTTTCACAAAAAAGTATTCATTGCAGGCGATTATAACAAAGCAAAGATAACAGAAAACACATATAACGGCCTAAAATTACACTCACAAGGGAACTGCACTAGAAAAAAAAAACAATCATAACAGACCAGAGCTCACATAAATAACGATAGGAACACAGTCGGACATGGTACCGGCACAAGAACAAGCTAGGAAAAAGGAAAAGAATACGACAAAACGCAATTTAGAAAGATGGGTTAAAGAGTGCTTGCCGCTAAACTACCGGCTAGGTCAAGGAACTTAGTCAGCTGGTAAACATTGTCGCACTACGGAAGAAAAATCAAACTCAAAACTTCCTGTAGGCTTTCGGTATGGTAAAGAGTCATCATGTACTAAGTAAACATCGGCAATATCAATAAGAGGCCAGTATACGTGTAAAATCTCCAGGTTATTGGATTTAAGCCAATTTAACGGATTCATGTAGAATATCCCGTCGATATCTACTATTACGTGACAAATGTAAGTTACGTCCACGATTCCTGGATAATTTTACCGGTTTCTGCCATTTTTAACAACATTTCCATAAAATCAAGGATAAGAAATGCACTTTGCAATAAGCTATTTCCGAGTCACGTCATATTTAGATATAAATATTCATAACTTCTACTTTTGATTATTTTTGTCACTATAGTGCAGCGAAGTAGTAGATATTGCAGATTTTGACCATTGGTAAAAAAAATGACTATTTGTAATACCGTATAGCGGGTTATTTTCGCGGGTCAAAAATTTCGCAGATTTAAGTTTAAAATGTATGCCAAAAATATTAGCGTTTTAAATTTTCGCGGATTATCAAAGATTCTGTATATATTCTTAGTATACATATAATATTCGCGGAATTTATTTTCGCGATATAAGTCCATCCGCGAAAATACGCGAAATTTAAAACCCCGCGAAAATTACCCGCTATACGGTATACAAACAAATTAATTGTTCATTTTTTATGATTCTTTTGAAAAAATAGAAATATACAAGAGCTGTATTAGAATCATAAACATGTCAGTTTAAAAACCAGCTAAAGCTGAAATTATAAATGTTTTGTGGAATTGTTCTTTCTTCTTTACAATAAGTTATTTCTTCATATTTAAAGATCATGTAGGTAGACGGCTGTATTGGATAGATGGCTACCTGAACCAAATTAAAAGCACCAAGTTTGATGGAACTGACACATCTACTTTAATAAACGATCCCAATAATCTTCCAAAGCCATATGATTTAGTGGTATTTAAAAACTACGTTTACTGGTCAAACTGGCAACAAAGAAGTATATGTAGAGTAAACAAATACACTGGAAAAGAATTTTTAATATTTGCAAATTATGTTCTGTCACCAATGGGAATACAGATGTTTTCGAATGGTACACAGATTGACGGTATGTAAAATAACATTAAATAATTGTAATGGTCATTGCAGGCGTTCCCTGTTATCCTTTCTCAATCAATTTCGAAATTATATATGTCTAGTCCTTAGATTGAAATAAAAGGGATAACAGGAATCATCTACAAAGGCTGAAAATTATAATAGCTTAATTGGCCACAATCTGCCAGGTAATTACACAGCAAAAAAGCACAAACAAGACAACAACGATATGAATTTGGGACAACTGGACTTTGTACCGGCACTAGCAAAAGCCAGCGGTAAGATTAAACCGTTTTAATGGTAACTAAACCTCCCCTTAAATGGCTGGTTTCAAGATCTTGTGGACCGCTGTGTGATATCTGTTCTAATTTCCAGATGACAACAGATTTTTCTCTTTGCAACTAAATTTTGTTTTAGCTCACTTGCCCTAAAAGGCCATGTCAGCTGTTGCCATCATTTGGCGTCCGTCCGTCCGTCAGTCCGTCGTAAACTTTTTCAAAAATCTTCTCCTCTGAAACCGCTAGACCAATATTAACCAAACTTGCCCTGAATCATTTCAAGCGTATTGTGTTCGATTAGTCCGAGGATCAAACAACATGGCTACCGTTACTAAATGCACATGGGATAAAATGCTGTTTTTGGCAAATAACTCAAAAACCGTTACACATATCAAAATCTGACATGGGGTAAAAATGAAAGACAAGGTCTACATACTCTGCAATTTTGAAGAAAATCTGATAACCTGTTTTGGAGTTATTGCCCTTTTTCTGTATTTTTTTTTTCAAAAGTTTGATATTGTTTATTTTTTATCACAAAAACTATAACAGATAGAGGTCAACTTCAAATTGCAAAAATGTTCATCATATCAAGATCTACCCACCTGGAAATTTTGGAGAAAATCGGACTACCCGTATAATAGGTATTGCCCTTTCATTGGTCAATTTTTTGTTATCCTTGTATTTCAAATTTTCTTTTTGAAAGGGTGACTTTGAATGTTTTAATTCAGCAATATGTATTACCTGGATTATAAGGGGAACCCCGCCCAAGTATTTTTTAATGATGGGTTGAAATGGGTTGTAATGGATAGTGGAGCTTTCAGTTGCCATGGAAACTAAACCAGGACACTGAATCTATGAAAATAAGTATTCTGCAATATATTTTTCTCACAATTTCAGATATATGTATAAACTAGATTATAAAGGGAACCCTGTCAATTTTTTTTCGAAAGGGGGACTTGGAGTGTTTTGATTTCAGCAATTTGTATTACCTGGATTATAAGGGGAACCCCTGCCCAAATTTTTTTTTTGAATGGTGGTCTGAAATGGGTTGTAATGGATAGTGGACCTCTCAGTTACCATTTAAACCAAACCAGAACACTGAATTTCGGAAAAAATTTATATCTTTTTCATATTTTTCGTCACAATTTCAGAAATATGTATCAACTAGATTATAAGGGGAACCCCTGCCAATTTTTTTTAAAGGGGGACTTTGAATGTTTTTATTTCAGCAAAAGTATTGCCTGGACTTTAAGTGGAATCCCTGGCCAATTCTTTTTTGAATGGTGGTCTGAAATAAGATGTAATGGAGAATAGCTTTTCGTTACCATGGAAACCAAACTAGAAAACTGAAATTTAAAGAAAGGTATTCTGCTATATACTTTTACCATTTCAGCAATGTTCAAAAACTTGATTGTAAGGGGAACCCTTCAAAAAGTTTTTTGAATGTGGACTGGGAATGTTTTGGCTATCACCTAGATTACAGGTCCCCGAGAGTATTCACCAGTCCGATAGTCAGACTTGTCTGAGAAGAAAATTTCACCTAGCGTGTTATAGAAATTTACTGTTTTTATCAAAAGTCTAACCACTTTAATATAATGAGGCTTCATTCCATGTATGGCACTCGGTAGATGTCCTTGGAACTTAATTTGGCTTCCTATTTTGATTTTTTTTTTGGAGTATGGCTTTCCTTATAAATTGATTTTAATGCTGCTGATGAGATTTTGCTCCTTGAAACACGTGTAAAACATTACGAAATTTACATTTACTGTTTTTATGCAATTTCGGTATTTTTTGTATTATAACCCCTGCCCAAATATTTAGGGAAGTTGCATAACAAGTAACATTACAAGTCTCTGATTGAAATAAAAGAATCTTATACTTGTATACAACTATTTGCATATTTAATGATGTACTTATGTACATAACAAATCATCTTTTGCAGCTTTGGTGTGCGTTCCATCTGATTTTATCTTCATTATGAAAGTTGTCTGGCGTGCCTGCACCTCATCCAGGACGGCTACCAGCAGGGAACTTAGTTTAACATTTAACCTTATTGGAAAACAAATTCAAAGATCTTCTCCACTGAAACTACTCGGTCAATTGAAATCATACTTGGTGACAGCTGTCCATATTTGGTCCCAATTGAAGAATGTGTCTGGTGAGTCAGCATCTGTTCCAAGATAGTCGCCAGCGGGAAAACACATTCAAAGACCTTCCTGAAACTACTTGGCCAGTTGGAATCAAATTTTTCTTTAAGAAATATGTCTCACAAGTCTGCACTTCATCCAAGATGGCCGCCAGCAGGGGCCATATTTTAACATTTTACCCTATGGGGAAAATACGTTCAAAGATCTCCTTTGAAACTTCTAGAGAATGAGACACTTTAACATTGAGGTGTTTGGGCTGCAGTTTATGTCAGCCCTGGACCAGGTGAGATATACAGGCTCTTGAAAGGCTCTAGTTCCTCTACCGGATTTGACTTTTCTATGGGAATTGGCATGTTCAACACGGCAGGTGTCTCATAGGAAGCACGAGATGCTTACTCTAACGGTGCATCTGATCTCACACATGGTTTTTTTTATTGGGGTCATGTTGTTCATCTTTGTATGTGTAAGTGTGTCCTCCTTTTCCTTTTCCGTTCTGTGTTATATCTTTGCTTCTTTGTCTCTCTGGTGTTGCCATTTTCATGGGATTGTTCGTTTTGGATTGACAGTTCGGTTCTCAAATCATGAATAATAATCAATCAATTTGTCGGATGAAAAATATTGACCTATTATTACACAAAACTAAATTTCATATTTTTGGTATTAATGTGATTCACATA
The DNA here is from genome assembly GCA_002080025.1 of Modiolus philippinarum. Lineage (NCBI taxonomy): Eukaryota > Metazoa > Mollusca > Bivalvia > Mytilida > Modiolidae > Modiolus > Modiolus philippinarum. The sequence continues at coordinate 4,371 of MJUU01013125.1, read as the reverse complement.
CTAAGAAAGTAAATCATAAGACTTACTAGTCTCATGTTATGATGTTATAGTGCATAAATTATCTTTTACACTATTTTAAGCCAATGGGTTTATACAACTGCTGGTGGACCAGCGTTCCCTTAGGGAACTCATTAGATCAGTAGTCAGGCTTGTCTGCCGTGAAAATTTTACCTTGTTTCTTTCTTTCAGAAATTCACTATTTGTAACAAAAACTCCTTAACAATACTATAGCTATAATTGTGGTAGGCTACCGGTTGATGTTCTTGGTACTAAAATCGGCCTCCTGTTCTTTTTTTTGTAATGAATGTTTCGTTCTAACTATTTTTTGATAATTGCTTTCAATATTATTTGATTTTAACGAAGCTGTTTACAGGTTACTCGTTCAAACAGGTGTCCAGCATAGCAAAATGTAGTGTATATTGTATATTATGCAACCTGGCCATTTTTGTATTTTAAAAGGTGACAACATTTGTGGTACTAACAATGGAGGATGCAGCCATATTTGTTTTCCTCTACCACCAGTTTCAACATCAAGAAGTACATTGTTCCAGTGTATGTGTCCAGATAACTTCTACATGGAAGCGGACAGTAAAACATGTACAGCAATAGGTAAAGAAATATTATCATTAGAATACTACCACCTGATTTAGTAGTTGAAAGTTAAAAATCCTTACGATATTTCGCATTTTACACATGTAAGAGTGGTAATTCAGAAAGAAATTTCACTAGGACCCCTTACTTCAGGTAAAATAAAAGAATTCGAAAGGTTGACTTACGACCTTTGGATTTTGAAGTTTTGATACCTTGTTATTATTCAGAACATCATTAGATTTTACAGCTTAGGGGGGAATGACCTTGTATCTTGTACTGAACGGTGCTAGAGATTAATTATCATTTTTAAACGATATACTAGATTCTTAATGGATAAATCGTTATATTGACTTCCCTTTCAAAATGTGATGATTACCGTGCAATTAAGCAAATAAGGTTAACTTATTTTTTAGTTTTCCAATTGAGTACTCATATATAGACAATATATAGTAACAAAAAATCCGGGTTTTCTAATATAATACTGTGCAATATACGATTGACCATTATTTTGATTTGATAATACAGGCCGAGAATGCAGACCAGAGTACATTTATTTTGCCAAATGTAAAAAAATAATTTTTCACTGTATACTCTTTCATTGCCATTCAAACTTAAATTTAAAAAAATAAAATAAGTTGTTATGGCTTTTTTAGCAATCATTTATTTGAAAAGTATAAAATTTATTTGAATGTAGAAATAATTTTTATGTCACCCTAGACGTAGTCAGGGTAACACGTTGTTATTCTGTGTTTCTTCTTCTTCTTCCAATAAACTTTGACCTAGAAATTTTGAATTTATTGGATGGAATGATTTCAAACTTTGCACAAAAATGGACCACTATCTGAAGTTGTATGCTGTACGTTTGAAATTTTCAAAATGGCTGCAATCTCCTAGATGGCCACCAATCTACACTGCAAAATTGGGGATTCTATATCTCATGAACTGGTTTGAGGAATAAGTTCATATTATGTTTAAATGTTCAGTAAGATGAGAAGGAAGTATCTATGCGACTAAAAATTTCAAAATGGCCGCTGCTTCTAAGATGGCGGCCAATTGGGGATTATAACAAAATTACCGAACAGAGTGGTCAAGAGCCGAAGTCCATGAGACATACAGAGAATATGGCTTCACCTCAATTGTGGATTCTCAAGAACCCTAAGGATTTATAAGAATATCTATCTTCAACAGACCTTAATTTTTGCAACAGTAGTAAAACATTTGATTTTTCAATACTTTTCACCGCTTTTCCACATGACAAATTGAAATCAGTACTGCGCTCACATTCATCAGTCTTTCTACACCAAAAACTGTGAAAAAGATACTAATATTTGGTTTTGGGTAAAGAAAAAGCATATTTTGTCAAACACCACAGTGATTCAAACAAAAACTATACAGAGGAGGATGTGATTGCCATGCGGGAATTTTTAATTGACAATATAGTCGTCGAATTTGTAGGACACATTTTCCAACAGACAATCGGAATACCAATGGGAACTAATTGTGCGCCACTTCTTGCAGATTTACTATTATACTTGTATGAAGCCAGATTCATACAAGAGCTTGTCTAGAAGAAAGAGAAAAATCTAGCCAGGTCCTTTAATTTCAGTTTCCGTTACATAGATGATGTTTTATCTTTAAACAATCTTCGATTTAAGGATTATCTACATCTCGTCTACCCAAATCAACTGGACATTAAAGAAACAACTGATACACCAAAATCAGCATCATACCTTGACCTTTACCTTTATATCGACAAATCGGGTCAGTTGAAATCCAAACTTTATGACAAACGTGATGATTTTGACTTTCCAATTGTGAAATTCCCATTTTTTGAGTAGTAATATATCCATATTTCCAGCATATGGAAAAAGAAGGGAAACGGGGAATGTGTCAAAGAGACAACGACCCAAAGTGGAGTAATAACAACTCAAAGCCACCATTAGATCTTCAATGAACGGTGAGAAAACCCCGCACCCAACGGTAGGTCGGAGTCGGCCCCTGAATAAAGAGTAATCAAGTTCAGCGAAATAAACATCATCCCAGACTCCTATAGACATAAAGTAAACTAACTAGAAAAAGGACAAGACACACAAAGGCTTAATAAATTTCCTGACTTAGGACAGGCGCAAACCTGCTGCGGAGTCTACATTTCACAGCTCATTCGCTACTGTCGTAGGTCGTGCATGTGATGTGTACGTCGATTTGGTCAACAGAGCAAAATTATTATCTCAAAAGTTACTTAGCCAGGGTTATGTTAAATCATTGTTACTATTGTCACCCAAAACGTTTTATGGCCGTCATCACAAATTGACTGATCGTTACAATGTGTCTGTATCACAACTGAAGATGGATATATTTCAATAGACCCCGAGTTATTACTGGATTGACACTTACCGAATTTGACATTACACCGGACTTTTCACTCGTAGTATAACAGGTGTCACATGTGAATCAGGTCATGATTACCCTTTTTAAGGGATTCACACTGTTAGTGCCTTTTTTTTTGTGGCGTTTGTTATATTTACTGTTTGTTTTGTCTTCGTCATTTACGTTCTCTGTTTGTATGTAATCCTTATATTGACATGCATTCTGGATATACGATTTTTGGCTTTTGCGTCGGTATTCATTTGGAAATTGATTTATACAGACCAATCAGGTGGAAACCACCGGCAACATTGTCGACCGCAATGGTCCTGACTAAGTTCAGGCATTTAAAAAATGGTGGGTTAAACCGGTTTAATGGCTAGCCAAACCTCCCATTCCATTGCGGCAGTGTCAGAACTCAACTCAACAGTAACTGCCTTTGACAGGTCGTAAGTCATTGAAATGTTTATCCCAATACTAAGTAAAAATAATGTTGTGAAAGATCAGTTGGGTGACTGATTGGTTAATTTCATTTTCTAACCCTAAGACAAAACCAATAAAATTCCACGGTACATGTTACTTCTCTAACCCTCAGACAAGACCAAGATGAAAGTTTGAAAAACATATATTCATCTCTTCAATACGTAAAAAGTTCGACTTTTCGACTTTGTCCGATTTCTTCGAAAATTTATTTTAGGTAGATTTTAAAGCTGTGAGTATGATGGGATCGTCGAGTTGGTCGTTTGATTTTGACATCGGCTATTGCTTGCAATTACAAACCTAGTTGTACTTAAAATTTAAAAAAAAACATCCTGCAAAAAATCTTGTTTTTCTTGAATTAAATCACGAAATTATTAAACGTTTCCTACAAAGTGTAGAAGAATATGCAAATAAGTAATGATACAGTTGTCCTCAAATAACAAATTATTTTTAAAATTTTGATTGACTGATGTACAAAAATTAAATCAAAAGTAATTGTTAACACTTCAAAAATACATTTTTTAATGAAATCCGATGTTCTTGTAACAGATTCTGGTTTCTCTGAAAAGATATGTTAGTTGTTTATACGACTTTTTACAGGAACACAAATTTACTGAAAGCTTGTTATTTTTATTAATACTTATATCAAGAGCCCAGATGACAAGCACTTCAGTGCTAGACAGTAACTTCAATAGTTTCAATAGTTAACAAAATCTGTTAATCTAATAGTTATCTCCACTTTGAAAGCTCTGTTTAGTTTAATATTGAATCATTTAAGGTAGATCGGTAGTCTTCAACCATTTTAAATTTGTTATTTATACTGTTGTGGTATTATCTGTTTTTTTAAATATGCTAATATTTTTTTAATGTATCATTTAATATTATATCAGTAGTAATGAGGGACAGTTCAAGTCGCATTTGTCGAGGTGCCTGTCG
>MJUU01013119.1:97299-111257 GCA_002080025.1 Modiolus philippinarum | reverse complement strand
CAAATATACTGAAAACATGCAACAATAGGGATATCAATAGTATGCGATATGGTGTAAATGCAATGTAGTACTCAAATTTGGTACAAATTTACTGGAAATATGCAACAATATGGATATAGATAGTATGCAATATGATGTACATGTCATCTAATACTCAAATTTGGTACTAGTTTATTGAAAATATGCAACACTAGGGATATTGATATTATGCAATATGATGTAAATGTCATCTAGTACTCAAATTTGGTACAAGTATACTAAATATGCTGAAAACATGCAACAGTAGGGATATCGATAGTATGCGATATGGTGTAAATGCCATCTAATACTCAAATTTGGTACAAATTTACTGAAACATGCAACAATAGGGATACTGATAGGATGCGATATGGTGTAAATGCAATCTAGTACTCTAATTTGGTACAAATTTACTTGAAAGATGCAACAATATGGATATCGATAGTTTGCGATATGATGTACATGTCATCTCATACTCAAATTTGGTACCAATTTACTGAAAATATGCAACAATAGGATATCAATATTATGCAATATGATGTTAATGTCATCTAGTACTCAAATTTGGTACAAATATACTGAAAACATGCAACAATAGGGATATCGATAGTATGCGATATGGTGTAAATGCCATCTTATACTCAAATTTAGTACAAATTTACTGAAAATATGCAACAATAGGGATATTGATAGTATGCAATATGGTGTAAATGCCATCTAATACTCAAATTTGGTACAAATTTACTGAAAATATGCAACAATAGGGATATTGATAGTATGCAATATTGTGTAAATGCCATCTAATGTTCAGATTTGGTACAATTTTGCTGAAAATATGCAACAATAGGGATATTGATATAATAGGATATGGTGTAAATGCCACCTAATAGCCAATTTGGCACAAATTTACTGAAAATATGCAACGATAAGGATAGAGATAGTATGCAATATGGTGTAAATGCCATTTAGTACTCTAATTTGGTACAAATATACTGAAAACATGCAAGAATAGGGATATCAATAGTATGCGATATGATATAAATTCCATCTAGTACTCAAATTTTGTACAAATATACTGAAAACATGCAACAATAGGGATATTGATAGTATGCGATATGGTGTAAATGCCAATTAGTACTCAAATTTGGTACAAATTTACTGGAAATATGCAACAATAGGGATATCGATAGTACGCAATATGATGTACATGTCATCTAATACTCAAATTTGGTACTAGTTTACTGAAAATATGCAACACTAGGGATATTGATATTATGCAATATGATGTAAATGTCATCTAGTACTCAAATTTGGTACAAGTATACTGAATATGCTGAAAACATGCAACAGTAGGGATATCGATACTATGCGATATGGTGTAAATGCCATCTAATACTCAAATTTGGTACAAATTTACTGAAAATATGCAGGAACAGGGATATCGATAGTATGCAATATGATATAAATTCCATCTAGTGCTCAAATTTGGAACAAATATACTGAAAACATTCAACAATAGGGATATTGATAGTATGCGGTATGGTGTAAACGCCAATTAGTACTCAAATTTGGTACAAATAAACTGAAAATATGCAACAATAGGGATATCGATAGTATGCGATATGATGTACATGCCATCTAGTACTTAAATTTGGTACAAAACCAAATTTACTGAAAATATGCAACAATAGGGATATTGATATTATCTGATATGATGTAAATGTCATCTAGTACTCTAATTTGGTACAAATATACTGAAAACATGCAACAATAGGGATATAGATAGTATGCGATATGGTGTAAATGCCATCTAATACTCAAATTTGATACAAATTTACTGAAAACATGCAACAATAGAGATATTGATAGTATGCAATATGATGTAATACCATCAAGTACTCAAATTTGGTATAAATATACTGAAAACATGCAACATTAGGGATATCGATAGTATGCAATATGGTGTAAATGCCATCTAAAACTCAAATTTGGTACAAATTTACTGAAAATATGCAACAATAGGGATATTGATAGTATGCGATATTGTGTAAATGCCATCTTATGTTCAGATTTGGTACAATTTTGCTGAAAATATGCACCAATAGAGATATCGATATAATAGGATATAGTGTAAATGCCACCTAATAGCCAATTTGGCACAAATTTACTGAAAATATGCAAAGATAAGGATAGAGATAGTATGCAATATGGTGTAAATGCCATTTAGTACTCTAATTTGGTACAAATATACTGAAAACATGCAACATTAGGAATACGAGAGTATGCGATATGGTGTAAATGCCATCTAATACTCAAATGAGGTACAAATTTACTGAAAATATACAGCAATAGGGATATCGATAGTATGCGATATGATATAAATTCCATCTAGTACTCAAATTTGGTACAAATAACTGAAAACATGCAACAATAGGGATATAGATAGTATGCGATATGGTGTAAATGGCAATTAGTACTCAAATTTGGTACAAATTTACTGAAATATGCAACAATAGGGATAGCGATATTATGCGATATGATGTAAATTTCATCTGATACTCAAATTTGGTACAAATATACTGAAAATATGCAACAATAGGGATATTGATAGTATGCGATAATGATGTACATGCCATCTAGTACTCAAATTTGGTACAAATTTACTGAAAATATGCAACAATAGGGATATCGATATTATATGATATCATATAAATACAATTTTGTACTCAAATTTTGTGTACAAATTTACTGAAAATATGCTACAATAGGGACATAGATAGTATGCAAAATGGTGCAAATGCCACATAGTACTCCAATTCTCTATTTATATGATTAATTAGGGTTATGAGTCATTGTGCGGTGTATAAAAAATAGAAATAGCTTCTGTTTGATCTTTGATAGAAGAAAATATCGAAATTCTCGTGTACAATGTACATTTCACGTGAAATAAGATCGTGTTTGGTGTACGAAAAAAAGGTTATGGACGATGTACGATGATAACCCTAAGCCTTTGCTGCCTTCATAATGATATGTTAATGTACGCTCGATAATCGAAAGATATAAAGGAAATACTTAATAAATAAGATGAGGGCAAACATGACATTTCAAAAGCGAGAAAAAGCTTCACGCGAAATAAAATACGGCAAACGAAAATCTGTATCACCCTTTATTTTATTTACACGATTGTAAATAACAAGCTTTGTGGAATGTATTCTAGAGTTGAGACTGAAAAATGAGATCTCGCGGCTCCAGACAATTTTTTATTGAAAATCTTCATTTTGTCCTACAAAAAGATGAAACTCATTTGTTGTATGTTCCGGCCACTATAAAATAAAAACCAAAATGCAAATACATTGTACTGGACATAGTGTATAGTGTACATTGTAAGATGTAAAGTGTATGGTGCATGGTGTATGGCACATGGTATATGGTGTATGGTGCATGGTGTATGGTGTATGTTGTAAGGTATATGGTGCAATGGTGTATGGTGTGATGGTGTATGGTATATGGTGTAATGGTTCATGGTGTATGGTGTTATTGTGCATGGTGTATGGTGTATGGTGTAATGGTGTGATTGGTTATGTTTTACTGTACAAGCACTGTAGTTGTAAAGCCCATATAATAAGCTATCTTTTGATAACTACTTTAAATGATATTTGTTTACTAAAAAGGAATATTGGGTAAAACAATGCAAAAACTTAGTCAAAATCGGAAATATTCAAAGATCCATTTATTTGGTCTATTTGAAAATATAACTATGGTCATTAAGAATATGTAAACATTATGTTAACATGTTATATATTCAAGAAAATAGATTGAAAAACTAAAAAATAATGTTCAGAATTGGGAATCGAGATGCACTTCGGGTTCTTTGGACCATCAAACTTACGCAATTTCAATGAAAATATCTTAATTTTCCTCAATATTTCATAGTGGTAAGGGTACTTTAAATGGCGCTATGGAAGGTATTTGGCATAGAAATTGAAAAAATTTGGGTTCTTTGTAAAGCTCATACAATAAGCAATAATTTGATACATCTTTTTTATAACTAGGAAGCATTTGGTCAAATTTTGAAGCAACTGAAAGAAAAACTTGAACGAAAAACGAAATTTTCCTAAATTTCCGTAGGTGGGTCTAAAAATGGGCCATATTCTACCAGTGCGTGCAGGTTATGCTCGTGTTAACATGTTTTATTTTGAAGAGGGGATGTATGCTGACTTAAAAAAATGGGTGGGGTTGGGAAGTGGGGGGGGGTGCACGGGGGGTTATTCCAGCCCATGGACTATTATTACAAATTTTGCATGTTGTCTCACCACACTTTTTTACACAAAAGAAATAGTGCCTGCATAAACAATGGGTTTCCAAAAACTTGTTCATTTTAAAATCTTTTTGACAAGTATCAGTTACTTTGATTGATGGGTCAAAATTCAAAATAACTCGCCTGAGATCAAAAATGTCCCCATCGGTTGCGGGTGTATAGACTTTAAGATTTTGATCTTTCCATTTTAACATTTTAACCTTTGGGTAACAGACGACACCAAAACTTTAACTGGCTCAATTGAATTTTGAACTTCATCTTCAAATGTTGGAAATTTTTCTACCAAAGCCCTTATTTCATTCATTGAGTTTGCAGACTGAAGTTGTTTTTCATAGTTATCGGTCTTTTCCCGCATTAACCCAACAGACTGATACCCAATAGTAAGAATAGCCATAATTCTTTCGGCCGGGTTTTTTCCAGCTATTTTGTGGGGGGGGTGGGGGGTTCGAGTAACACACACCATATCTAAATCTAATGAATGAAATAAACATATCAAGGAAAGCTGGACTGACATGTATGTCAATCGATGATCTGGACCACAATCATTATATATAGATAAAATTGGTTTCACATCATTACTCACAGCTTTTAGTACCTTATAAAGTTCAGCTGCATGCCGCCATGGGGAAGATGTTTGAAAAACACTCTCTTTCAAACCAACATATACTTGACCCCCATAAAATGTTTCCTCTATTTCTGGGGGAATTTTAGATATTAACACAACACTTGAAGTAACTGAAAATTTAGTGAATTCATGTTCTCCAACCTCAAACCTCTTCCCAATGGCAACAAGCACCTGTTTCCCCCGTTCTACAGCAGCAACTGGATAACCTGGTTCGCCCACTATTAACTTATGTTTGTCATCCATACAAACACAGTTTGTGCTATCCCTAAATTTAATAGATAACTCTTTCATATATCTAAATATAGCAGAGGCATAGTGCATGTTAATGTGTACTTTGCGATACTGCCTACTTTGAATCATAAATTTTATCTTTAGCTTACCAGTATATTGACTAGAAGATTGAAAATGTGCCCTTCGAGGCCAAAATTGAAATCTAAGCCACTGAACAGAGGGAATTGGTGTATTTTAAGGAACTCTTGATTTTATTTGTTCGTACAAGTCCCTTACAGAGAAAGCATCAGCGAGGTATGTTATTACATCCCCTTTATCAACTGTATCATGCCGCCTGTCTTCAATAGCAGTTTCAATCTTCTCGTCAATATACTTCTGACACTCTTGCAAAAAAACAGAATATTTTTCAGGCTGTCCTTCATTATTACATATTAAGTCACAAACAAGATCAATATCTTCATTGTCCAGGATTTCAAAAACACGTGTGTCAATGTCTGACTGAGAAGAGTTTATGCTTGCTGAATAGTCACCAGTCAACCTTCTATATGCTTCTCTAAGAAATGCACTTTTATTGTTAATGACCCTACCAAACATGCTTAAAACTCTCTACGCATGGCCCTGGTGTGATATAGAGGTAGAGACTTAAGAAGTTCAGAGGCAATGGACATATTTTTTGGTTGCAAAATTTCACTTTCTGACATATCTAAATATACTTTCCAGATAAAAACCAAATGTTCTTTAGTTCCTGTGTAAGTAAATTTACAGCATTTGACTGGTGTCACCATTTGTTTGAAATAATCAAATCGCCGGTTTGGTTCTCCCGGAGAAAAATCATTTACAGTAACAGATGTAAACATATCACCGTGAATTAATGCAGTATGGATGGTCTGGTATAGTGCCTGCTGTCTAGGGGTGATTTGATTAGTTTGAGGAAGAATTTCCCATTTTTCCTTGTCACTACTTCAAATTGTTTTGGAAGAGGACAACTGAGATTTTTCTTTTTGTTTTATGAGATAATCTGCATACTTTCTCAAAGCGCCACCGAGTTCTACAAGAAAAGTTTTTATTGAACACCACTGTTCCCTTTGAAAGAAAGTGTTTTCTGCAAGTAGAAGAACTGCATTAGAATGACTACGAACCATATCTTCCTGTAAACTGTCAGATGTTGTTTTTTGCGCTTTCTGAGTTCAGGAAGATAGTACCCTTGAAAATGAGTGACTGGCTCTGGAACAGCATACCCTTTACTTGCTAGAGTATCATGATTACCGTCAATTTACCACAATAAATCTGTCAGTGTATTGACAAGATTATAACCCAGTGTATCTTTATTTGTGGATATAAAGCCAACCTTCTGAGACCTCAACCATTCAATTATGTCATTGTACAGTTTGTTCTTTTTATTTAGTTCGTGTTTTAGTGTTGGAAGATGAGATGCATTGTTCCCCGCACTCATAAGTACTTTGAAAGCGTCTGCCAAGGGTTTGCTGCTCGTGGATTCGGCCTCACTGTCAACCCGAAATTCAGTATAATTGCCAAGACATGGTATAACATCCTGGATACGAAGGGAGGGGTCAATTTCTGTCAAGTCATTTTTTATTTCGCCGACGAAAACATTAATTCTGGAATTGTTATTGGCGTCCTCGGCAGGACCCTTTCTATCAACATTTCCGCACAGAAATTCATTGAAAAATTCCAGAAACTGCACGCTCTCTGTAATATTTAACCCATACCACGACTTAATTTCTTTTATTCCGCTCACGATACGACTGATCACGAACACCATGTTAACTTGGCTTTGACCGGAAATTGAATTCATTGCGTAGAAATATGGTCGTGACGGACAAGGACACGAAAAAATTCCGGAAATTTATACCGATGAAAAAAATAAGAAAAATAAAAAAAAATTGGGGCGGGTGGTTTTGTGATGGAGCGGGCGGGGATGATAATCTACAAATTAACTTGATGTGGCCTAAAGAACAATACGTTGGTGAGACAGGAAATGCGCTCAATCTTCGCATAAACTTGCACCGTATCCATATCGAAAACAAAGATCAGTTCCAGGCCACTGCAATCCATTTTAATACTCAGAATCACAACTGGCAAAATATGCAAGTCATCGCAATAGATCAAAATAGATCGTGGAATGTAAACCACCGAAATCCAAAGAACTACTAGATTGATCCTTTAAAACCCAGACTTTACATCAGAATTATAGATCAATAAATGCCTTAGTTTAAAAATAGAAATTTTTGCCATTAAAAATTATGAACAGACAACAACAAAAAATTTTTTTACATCACTTTAATTGAGGTCACGCCTTCAGTCTGCGACATGTAGTTTACAGATTATATTTAGTTTTGTAGTATAGTTTTTTGTAAATAGTTTATTGTTTTATTATATTCCTTGTTGTTTTGAGAAAGACTCGGATAGAGTTAAAAAATATAAACAGTATTTCTTTCTAATTCGCCAGGCTCAAACGAAAGAAAAATAATTAAATACTATGGTAGGTAGGCTTACAGAGCGCGTGTGTGTGCAATTGTATGTATTCCAATACAAAATGGATCATGTGTGAAACTCAGCTTGATATTGCCTTTGACAAACTTACTTTAAACAAATCTCTAATTGCCAAAAACTGTCTCTGACCGAAGCGACACACGCAGAGACAAGCCGTCGAATGGCCTCACTTGACCTAACGGTTTCTTATAAACTGCAATCATAAACAAAATCATCTGCACGTGCACTATACTGTAAACCCCGCCCTCATATCAAATCTATCCCTCCCAGAATTTGATAAGATTAAAACCACAATTATTATTATGTCTTTCTAATTCGCAAGGCTCAAACGAAAGAAAAAAAAATAAATACTATACATAATAACAAATTTATTACAGCATATCGATCAGAGACAGGGCAAATGTTATTAATAGTATTGTTATTTTAAATTAAAGTCCTAAACCAAATGTTACTGAAAGTTTAAACTTTAAATCGTCCTTTACGTAACCGTCCTTCGCGTTTTCAGATTTCCATCGACCATGATTTTTGAAAAGTCTATCATTTATACTTCGATTGGCAGCTGCTGATCCACCTCCAGCACGCAAAGAATGTAGACCGAACTTCTTTTTGTTTAATCCCACGGATTCAAATGCTTCTAGTACAACTTCTCTAGTTCTGGAATAAGTCATGTGTTTATTAACATCAGGTCGAAGTCTATACACGTTGTCTTTTTTGTGAAAAGAGAGAGCACGAAAAATAAACTCATCTGAAAAACTGTTCGAAATGTTTGCTTTTTCTAAATATCTTTGTAAAATATGGTAAGGACAAAGCTTCGAATTAGTCTTTGCGATAATGACCCAGTGTCCATCACGGTACACATCTGTTTTGCTTCTGTCTAGAAAAACTTCAAAACGATTGTCATGAAAAACAATATCTGAACGTCTTATGTTAACTAACTCTTTAAAGCGTAAAAATCCTGCGAATCCTATTAAACACAAAGTCACAATTCGTAAATTGCTTAGATTTGCACCCGGTTTTGCAAATTGGTCGAATAAAGGGTTCAAAATCTCTGTTGTAATAGTTTTTTTGTTAATAACTTTTTCGGAAGATCTAACTAAAGCATCAAGGCAAAGTTTTAACTATTTGTTGTCACAAGGATTAATGTCTGTTCGGCTCAAAGAATGGCCCCATCGAATTACAAAAAAAAATTGATTAATAACGCCAGGTGAAGCACTGTTTTGAAAACAACTAACTAAATTCAACGCAATGTGTTCTGGTGCTCCTGGTAGGTGATTAATGTTCATCAATTCGCACCCCCGAGTCCATTTGTTCCAATAACGTCTATAACTATTTACAGTAGCGTTTTCCCTAGATCGCAATAAAATGTCTGGCAACAAACTAGCTAGAGACTTGTCTTGAAAATTGTTTATCTTCTTCCATATGCCGCCTTTGAAGACATCTGCAATAACAATTTACTAAATCTAATAAATAACTTTGTCCTATTTGATTACTGCACTTAACATAAAATATTCTTAATGCCTGTATTTAAACATGTACCTAATGAACTTACATTGCAATTGATTGCACCTGCAAGTCTAACATCTTTGACACTTCCAAAATGTTTTGTTACCCAACAATTCGACAACCCTTTGTCGCCACTGGAGAAATGTAATTATCATTTAAACATATCTCAGTAATCGTTTTAACAATAATAGACCTTCCAGTTGAAACGTGACTTTTCAAGCCATACTGGTTTGCAAAGCCATTTTAAATAATACATTATTTGTATAAAAATATACGGTACAAATTAACCTACAAGTAACATCTGAATAAAACATGAAAAGACTTTTTTATTTTTTTTTAATTTTTTTAAAGAAAAGAATAAATGTTTAAAATAACAGTAAAGTAAATGTAAAAACTTAAAGTAACTGAAAAATATCCTTTCCTTCCTTTACCTATTTTTATTATTATTATTATTATTATTATTTTAAACAAAACATAGAAATAAATACAAGAGTATGCATCACGTACCTGCTAAATCATAAAAATGTAAAATCCAAATTTATGACCAGGACATTATTGCTCATAAGACAAGAACCAAAAGTTGAGTTATTCTTCCCTTTTTTGAAAATATTTCCATTATTTTTAAAACTGAAAACATCCACTATTCCTTTTTTGAACTGATTGTTTGAACTTACTAATAAAGGCCAAAATATTGCTGATCTCCATTCCGGTACTATTAAAAATTCTGTCCCTTTACAAATTCCAAATGTTTGATAGTACGTGGAATTAACTGAACGGGTGGCACTAAACAGTTATTTTCATTTTTCCAATTTTGCGTAAAAGCGCCGACTGCCTCGCAGCCAGGGTTCCAATACATTGAATTAAAACCTATCACACTTCTTATTTTCGTTATCTGCGAATCTATCCACGGAAAATGGACCGAATAAATTACTCAAATAATTGAAAAAATGTTCTTGAATTTCCCAATCATCGAAATTTTGAATTCTACTAATATAATCAGCTTGATCGTTTTGAGATGTAGGTATCCACTCGATATTCAAATCTATTCCGAAAATTAAACATAAGTGATAAATGTCTAATGTTAGTTTATGCAAATCTTACTTTTTACTGCCATTGTTGATTATTCTACAAACATTTTGATTATCTGTAAACCATTTCAAATGTTTATTACTAACATTACTAATAAAAGAAGCTAAAGCTAACCATACAGCTTTCAGTTCTCTCCACGTCGAACTCTGTTCTTTTTCAACATCTGTCCACATCTTGTGGCAAATTTTGTCATCTTTATTAACAATATAACCGCCTCCGGCGATATTACTAGCATCAGAAAAACCTATAACTTCAGTATGTTTAGCAATCTTGCATAAAAATTTGTTCAAATTAAGTGAATCAATATTTTCTAACCAAAAATTCAATTCTTGCACTGCCGAAGAATTATTTGAAATATCTATTGAAATATCAAAAAAACTGCTTTCATTGATAACAGCGTAAATATATCTAGTCATTAATCTTGTCACATTGCCAACCACCGGATATAAAGAAATAATTAAACCGCTCGTTTTGGCTAACTGGCGAGCGGAAATTGCCTTTATTTGGACAACGCAAAAACAATCAAATTTTTCAGTTTTTGCACTTTCTCCTGAGGAATGCTCAAAGACTTCTCTTTAAAATTCCAAATTAATCCAAGCCAAACTAATTTATTGATAGGGAACCAGTTACTTTTCTCCCTGTTCGGTACTAAACCTGCCGAAATTAAATCTGATTTTACAACTTTGGATAAATAATCACCTTCTTCTTGTGTATTAACGGCACAAATTCCGTCATCCATATATAAAATCAATTTGATTCCTTGCGAACGCCAGTTTTAACAATAGGTCTTAGCACTTTGCAGAAAATATATGCAGCGGATTGTAATCCAAAAGGTAACATAGTGAAACAGAAGTATTGATCTACACCATTAAATTTCCATTTAAACCCTAAAAATTGTTTGTTGATAATCACATATATATCTATGTGATGATATCCACTTTTTAAATTAAAATTAAAGCCAAAATTCCTGTCTGAAAAAATCTCTCCAATCCTCGAATTTAATCTTTCTTTTGTAAATAAACTGGTTTATGTAACGTAAATCTAAAATTAGTCTTTCTTTATTTTTACTATTAACAGAAACCGTTAACGGATTTACAACTAATGGCTTCTCTTCTAATAATTTAACCCTTCCAGATCTCAGCAAATCCTTTATAGCCTGATCTACGAATTGTGAATGATTTAAAGCTGATCTATTATTATTCAGTTCTTTTTAAGGTGGAGTAAAAAGCAAAGGAATTTTATATCCGTACTTTATGGTGTCTATTACAAAACTGTTAGCGCCAATTTTTTCCCAAAATGCAACATGTGCTTTGAGTCTACCTTTTATAATAATTTCTTCATTGTTCAATTTATAATCAAAATAGTTCTGCTTATAAAATTCTAAATCTCTGTCAGTATTTAAGAAAAAACTAAAATACTAATCTTTTAAGCCCGCATTAATCTCCTTATTCTGTTTTCTGAGAGTCAAAACTCTGGTTCTTGAAACTTCTGCACTCGAAACTCGAGTGTCCTCGCTTGCTGCATCTAAAACAGATGTCATTTGGACCTGCGACCCTTTTGGGACGAAAAAGTCTATCCTTCTTTTTTTCCGCACGAGCTTTTTTGGCCTGATCCTCTGATGAAACTGTCGCAGGAGCCCTCCTCTTTAATTTTCTAGTCTTAGTCTGCCATATGGCCCTTCTTTCCACTTGTTTTATTCGTTTCTCATCTTCGCTATTGTCATCAACATAATCCTTTTCATATTCTGCTACTACCGACCAGCCAGCTTCGCTCTTATCGGCCATACGGATTAACTTATTTCTGTAGTCAATATTCCTCACAATGTCTTTCAAATAATCCTGCACTCCCTCTATGCTTGGTTCCGATTTTTCAATCTTCTCGATGACGTCTAAAATATCATTCTTAACATCCGAATTGAAAGAAAATTGTTCACCATTTCCCTTGTAACGAAACTTGATATTGGCTTCATTCTTCAAACGAGATTCTAACTTTTTGGCCTCCTCGTCAGCACCTTTACTAATTTTATCTTCCAAATTTGCCAACTTTGTCTCAACCAATTCGATCACTTCTGTTTTTTTGTATTGAAATGAATTGCCCGAATTTTTCATCTAAGTCCCTCAAACTAATAGGCCTGTCGTCGTCTGCCATCCTTAATAATTACGAGATTTTACACTATTGTCTGTGACAAACTAACTTTAAACAAATCGCTAATTGCCAAAAAATGTCTCTGACCGAAGAGACACACGCAGAGATAAGCCGTCGAATGTTTCTTATAAACCGGAATCATAAACAAAATCATCTGCACGTGCACTATACTGTAAACCCCGCCCTCTTATCAAATCTATCCCTCCCATAATTTGATAAGATTGAAACCACGATTAATTATTATTTATACTCGTGCTATTCACATTGTTCAAACTGAAAGTGTATTAATAAACCACATTGTGTGTATCTGTTTAGATCTAGCACAATAGGGACTTTGGGTGTTTTTGCTTTGTTTTATGTTTTATATATATATATATATATATATATATATATATAAGACTTAAGGTAACGGCAATAACAACTGTGTTTAATGGGTGTTGGATTAATCAACGACAGAAACCGGAGATTAGTGCAATTACAAGAAAGGTAATATATAAAACAAATAAAGTAACTATAACAACACTAAACGCGTCTGACTGATTGCACATCTTTCGTCAGTCGATATGTAACTGAAGGAGGATCGCGGAGATCTGAAATATGACGCAATTTTTTACATATTTTTACATTTTTAGTGTTGTTATATATATATATATATATATATATATATGTGTGGTAGCATATATACCAGCTTATATATTGGCCACTTATTAAAAAGTCAGTATGATATATAAATTGAATTCATTTTTTTCAATTGTAATCTACATAGTACATGTTTATGGATTGATATTGTCTATATAGTACATAGATCATTTAAAAAAAGGTTATATATCAAATTGTCTTTTCATTGTTCTTTTCCTGTGTCCATATTCTTTCACTACAGTATAAGTACCACATTCTACATCGACATACTCCCATGTAGGTTTGGCCTTTTTTGGGGGGTATATGGCTTGCTATTCTTTCCTTTCTTGTAGTTTCATTTGGTTTCTTCTTTGTAAGGGTGCTGACTGAAATTACTAACATTACTAATAAAAGAAGCTAAAGCTAACCATACAACTTTCAGTTCTCTCCACGTCGAACTCTGTTCTTTTTCAACATCTGTCCACATCTTGTGGCAAATTTTGTCATCTTTATTAACAATATAACCGCCTCCTGCGATATTACTAGCATCACAAAAACCTATAACTTCAGTATGTTTACATTTTTAGTGTTGTTATAGTTACTTTATTTGTTTTATATATATATATATATATATATATATATATATGCATGTGGTAGCATATATACCAGCTTATATATTGGTCACTAATTAAAAAATCAGTATGATATATAAATTGAATTCATTTTTTCAATTGTAATCTACATAGTACATGTTTATGGATTGATATTGTCTATATAGTACATAGATCATTTAAAAAAAGGGTTATATATCAAATTGTCTTTTCATTGTTCTTTTCCTTTGTCCCTATTTTTTCACTACAGTATAAGTACCACATTCTACATCGACATACTCCCATG